>WAAB01007955.1:112168-154597 GCA_013389865.1 Piaya cayana
GGCTGGAGAACAGGCTTTATGAGGAACGACTGAGAGAGCTGGGGTTGTTTAGCCTGGAGAAGAGGAGGTTGAGAGGAGACCTCATTGCTCTCTACAAATACCTGAGGGGAGGTTGTAGAGAACAGGGAGCTGGCCTCTTTTCCCAAGTGACAGTGGACAGGACAAGAGGGAATGGCCTCAAGCTCCACCAGGGGAGATTTAGGCTAGAGATTAGGAGGAAGTTTTTTACAGAAAGTGTCATTGGGTACTGGAACGGGCTGCCTGGGGAGGTGGTTCATTCACTTTCCCTAGAGGTGTTTAAAGCACGGGTGGACAGGGTCCTGAGGGACATGGTTTAGTGTTTGATAGGAATGGTTGGACTCAATGATCCAGTGGGTCTCTTCCAACCTGGTGATTCTACGATTCTATGATTCTAAGTAATTTCTAGTCTTGGTATTTAAATAGACCAATGCAGAAAAGTTGTACTAATAATGAAGTTAAAACCATTACATAGAAACTTACTTCCTTTCAGTATTCTTCTGCATCCTAATGATGGAAGATTTGGTGTTTCTCAGGAAGGTTTATATATTCAGAAACTTTTGCAGATCATCATGCCATACAAGAAGCATGCATGCCATATGTTCAGTTTCATATAAGAAAGTTCTCTGATAAGCAAACAAGTCAGTCTTCTCTTTATACCGGATTCTGTTATGAAACAAAAAAAAAAGTACAAAAGCAATAAGCCAAAACTTCACAGAAATAATTACTTTAGGACTATAAGAATATGACATATGGCCCAGCAGCAGGCTAAATTCAACTTCTTCAAAGTAACCTGGTTCACGCACTGTCAATGGTAGTCCATGGATCACAGCTTTATGGTCAGATATCAGTATTTGGCCTTCCTTTATTTAGCGGTATTAATATATGATAGTTTTTTTGAACAGACAAATGTTGAGTTTTATTTCATCTCTTTTCTATATGTCAATGTTTTTTCCAAGATGATGAACTATCAAGGAAATAATTAGGTAAATTCAATGTTACATATTTTTTTTAATACCAGATTATATGTGTTCAATGCTACAAAAAAAAAGTAATAATAACCCATCCTTTCTTGGTCTAACAGAATATCACCGGAGATGAGGATCATTTTGGTCCTCAGTCATGTATGCTGCCATTATGAAAAATTATGAACAAGCTAAGGGCAAGATTACAGCCCTGGTAGGCATGGATGAAAAAACTGTTATAAGATTATTTGTTCCAAAGGTAGAATAACAGAATAATAGAATGGTTTGAGTCAGAAAGGACCTCCAAGATCATCTAGTTCCAACCCCCCTGCCATGGGCAGGGACATCTCTCACTAGATCAGGCAGCATGAGACCCCATCCAACCTGGCCTTGAATACTTCCAGGCAAGAAGCCTGCCAATATCAAGTCTGTGCAGACCATCCCCATCCGGAAATATGGTTTTCCAAATCCATAGCTTGATTTTTTTTGCCTGATTTTTTTTTTTTTTTGATAGCCAAAAGTCAGTTATTTTATCAAAGACCCCCTAGGCAGTCTATGATTTCTTTCACTGAAATGCAAATATTGCAACTGTTTTCAGTCCTCAAAACCTTTAAAATATCTATGTTTTCCTTCTGAGCTATTAAAAAATTAGAATTGGTGATTTGGAGATAATTCAGCTATTCAGTCTTTCCTCATAAATGTATAGTACAGAGGGTAGAAACAATTATGTTACTGTCACAGTAAGTTACTACTTCCTTTAAGATTCTTGGGAACAACTTGTCTAGGCCTATTAACTTGTCTGCTTATGCTTAGTAAATTGCAGCAGATGCTGTTTCATATGCTGTGTTACTACAGATGGTGATTTTTTTTTTATTTCTTCTGAGAGGGTAAAACTTTATCTATCTTTTTTTTAACCTTCTGATCAGAGAGCTGACACAGATTAACAGAAATTTTAGTGTAAATGTATGCCCTTATATTGGTTCTACAGAGAAAAAAAAATACTGATTGCTACAGCAGAAGATATTTCTAGGACAAGTGGAGGAAGTGTTTTGGTGTTTTTTCTCTTTACTTTATGCTTCAAGAGGATGATGTATTTGTTATTGTCATAAATCATCAATATACAACAAACATAAAGTTAAGGTTGCATGAACTGATTTAAAATTTAACTGGAAGCTGATAGATATGTCTAATTAGAAACAAACTCAATGAAGAATAAATTCAGTCAGAGTCTTTGATTTTTTGGATAAAACTTCCTGCTGTCTCAAAAAGGACAAAAATATGACTAATGAAAACTTCAAGTTTTGTTTCTTTTTTCTTTTCTGTTCTCCTTTTAATAATGTATGACTTGAAGATTTAGGAAATAATTACTTTTAACTGAGAGTAAAATAAAGCCTCTGATGTGAAGTTCACTCATCTGTATGTGTTACTGAAGAAGGGCAGACACCTATTAAAAATCAACACCTGGAGACTTCTGCTCACCTCCTCCTCCAGTGGCTTAAAGTAATGACTCGCCAGCCAGTGAAAGCTTCTGGCAGACAAGGCCATCATCTCTTCCTGCTCAGAGACAGACACTGGCTACTCCATGCTCTATGGTGGATGGCTGAGTCCTCCCCACAGATTCTGGTCAGAGTTCAAGAGGCATCTGATGTGCTGGGCTAGCTGCTTCTGTTGCTGCTGGGAACCATGCCTTTCAACACATAATTGCCAATGTTGAGCAATCCCACACTCAAGAGGGCTTTTGGACACCTTCCACCCAAGTGCTGCACAAATTACTACCTCAGTTTGCTGTGCTTCCATCTGGCGATGCTTTCCCCAGTGCCAGCTGAAGAGGTGCTTGACAATTCCTAACTCTAAATTGAGTTAGCTGAAGATAACAGGTAGAAGCATCTTTTGAGTAAGATTAGATCTCCGCGTTCGTTGGAAACTGCTAGAGCTTCTAGGATTAAACATCTCTCAGATATCTGTGGCATTCTTCTGGAAGGAAAGAACTAAAACTTCTCCATGAACTGTTGCATTTTTTAGCTGCTTCTGTTTGTACTGTTCTTTCTTGGAATGTCATACAGTATTTCCTGAGACCATTTTTAATTCAAACTCTCCCTTCTTTATGTATGGTTCATGCTATTCTGCGGTAAAGCCAGAAGCAAGCTTAATCCATGAGTATTGGCAGCAAGCATGGTAAGTTCTGCAGTTGGGTGCTAGACCAAGGCAAAAATAAGCTCTGTGGAGTGAGGGAACCCCTCAACAGGAAGTGAGAGATGGATAGATCCTGAATTTTGGTCCCAGGAGCTGCTAAGCGGTGGCTGACATGGAAGGGGTATTCCTGGAAGCAGCTATGGAAGATTTAAACAGCGCCTTAGGAGTGCAGCAAACAGGGGCAGGGCTTGGCAGAAGGGCAGGGCTCATCAGGTTACGAGAGCAATTTGCACAGACAGGACAAGCAGGGAGGGTGCAGTCTCTGTGCTCAGAAGGTGTGTTCAGTCAGTGAGAGGGAGACCAGCCGTGGTGTCCACCCAGATGGAAGCTACATCCTCTGCACCAAAAGGGTCACATCAGCCCAGGCTGAGCTCCCAGGAAAACCTGCAGCTGTCCAGGTGTCAGGCTGCAAGGAGTACCACCAGTTCAATCCGGTCAATCAGGAAAGAAAGGTTAAAGAAAGCGTACCCTGACTGATGAATGAAAACGGTGACCTTGTATCAGCAGGTGAGTAGAAGGCTGAAGTGCTCAACGTTTTTGTTTCAGTCTTTGCTGACAACCACTCTCCTCACCCCTCCTGGATCAGTAGACAACAAGAAAGGAAATGGGGTGGTATAGCCTCTCCCACTATAAGAGGCGATAATGTTCACAGCCATCTGAGGCATGTGAACTTATATAAGTCTGTGGGACCTGATGAGATGCATCCTAGAGTCCGGAGAGAATTGGCTGATGTGGTGACCAAGCCACTTGTGATGTTATTTTAAAAACTCATGGCAGTCAGATGAAGTCCCTGGTGACTGGAAGAAGGGTAACATTGTGACCATTTCTAAAGAAGGTAGAAAGGATGATCCTGGCAAGTACTGACCTATCAGCCTCATCTCTGTGCCTGGGAAGATCATGGAACAGATGCTCCTAGAAGATATGCTAAAGCATGTGAAGGTCTGAGACACACATCAAATGACATTCCAACTCTATCTAACAAGGTTTTCATAGTAATAATCTTCTTGGAACCCTTTTCTTTTCCTAAAAAAATATTCTTCAGGCAGAAAAGACAGTATACGTTGTTTAACACATTTGTCAGAGATGTGGACAGTGGGACTGAGGGTACTCTCAACAACCTTGTGGTGCAGCCAACACTCTGAAGGAAAGTGATGCCATCCAGAGGGTTCTGGACAGACCTGAGAGGTAGGCCTGTGCTAACCTCGTGAAGTGCAACAAGGCCAATTGCAAGATCCTGCACCTGGTTCAGGGCCATCCCAAGCAAAATTAAAGGCTGGACAGATAATGGATTGAACATAGTCCTGCTGAATAGGACTTGGGAGTACTGTTAGATGAAAACCTCAATATGAGCTGGCAGTGTGCACATGCAGCCAACCATGTTCTGGGCTGTATCAAAATAAATGTGACCAGTAGATAAACGAAATTGATTGTCCCCCTCCACTCTGCTCCCATGGGACCTCACCTGGAATACTGCATTTAATTCTGTAGCCCTAGGCACAGGAATGACATGGATCTGTTAGAACTACTCCAAAGAAGGGCCATAGACATGGCCATGAGGCTTGAAGTAGCTCCCATATGAGGACAGGCTGAGACAGTTGAACTTCTTTAGCCTGCAGAACAGAAGACTCTGGGGAGATCTTATAGCAACTTTCAGTACTTAAAGGGGGCCTTACAGGAAAGATGGAGAGGGATTCTTTATCAGATAGTGTAATGATAGGATGAGGGGTAAGGATTTTAAGCTGAGGGAGGGTAGACTTACATTGGATATTAGGAAGAAATTCTTTTACTGTAAGGGTGGTGAAGCAATGGAACAGATTGCCTAGAAAGGTTGTGGATCCCTGAAGGGCTAAATTGGGTGGGGCTTTGAGCAACCTGGTGTAGTGGAAGTTGTCCCTGCTCATGACAGGGACATGTCTAGAGGAGCTGTGGATGCCCCATCCATGGAGGTGTTCAAGGCCAGATGTAGAAGATGTCCTCTGCCTGGGGGGAGGTTGTAGAGAGGAGGGTGATGACCTCTTCTCTCAAGTGACAGGGGACAGGACGAGAGGGAATGGCCTCAAGCTCTGCCAGGGTCGATTTAGGCTAGACATTGGGAGGGTTTTTTTCACAGAAAGGGTCATTGGGCATCGGGGCAGGCTGCCCAGGGAGGTGGTTGATTCACCTTCCCTGGAGGTGTTTAAGGCATGGGTGGACAAGGCCTTGAGGGACATGGTTTAATGTTTGATAGGAATGGTTGGACTCGATGATCCGATGGGTCTCTTCCAACCTGGTGATTCTATGATTCTATGATTCTATGATTCTATGTCTCTGCTCATGGAAATGGGGTTGGAACTAAGTGATCTTTAAGATCCTTTCCAACACAAACCTTTCTATGAATTTGTGATTCTAATATAATAAACACTTCAAGGTCAAAAAGCTTTTATAAATATGGTTAACTATACTAATAATAGCTTTAGATTAAAAAAATATCATTGTTACTTCAAGCATTCAGCTCAATAAATACTTCAAATTATGTAAGCATTCTTATATTTTTTCCTTAGTAGGGTCCATTCTACCTCCATCCCAGTCTTCCTGTTTTCCAGCACAACATAATTCTGTAAACACTAATATTCGTTAAGCTGTCCTATATAGACCTGCATTCTAGTTCTCCTGGTGTTTGTAAAAGACTGGATTTGCTTCTCTCTCATTTGACTTAATCATCAAGCAATGATGTATTCTGATTGTCATTTCCCATCACCTTTTCATTTGAAGCTGCAAGTAGTAGTCATTGCTTTAAATCACAGGAAAAGACCTTGATTCTGGTCCAGAGCACTTGGAATTGAAACTCATTCATTTAAAACAGGTGTCCAAATGACACTTATCTGCTACTGTAGGTGGCTATTTTAAACAGATTCATTTTCCCAAGGACATTTTGTTCATCCATTCACATAATGAAAAACATTACAAATGTCTAAACATCCAGTCAGAGTGGTTCAGCTTCATGATGGTCTCATAGTATGACTAGTTCAAATCATTAAAAATACTCATACACATGCCTCCCTTGTTTGTTCATAGACTTTATGCTTTCATTGTACATATAACTATCTCATCTAAAAAAAGTCCCTGAAAGCCACTCGTATTTCCTAGCACACAAGACTGACATGTAAGGTGCATAAAGGCATTCTGCATGAGGAAAAGACGGCAGTCCCTACCAGCTGCTGCCAGAATACAAGCCTACATTTCTGTCTCAAAAAGTATCCTCTAGGACAGGCAGCCCAGGTCACTGCTTGGGTCTCCAGTATCCACTCCCACTTAGGATGAGCATCAGATAAAAGCACTAAGTCCCATAAAAAAAACCATAACCCCCCCCCCATACATCTACATTAGCTGAACAGCGCTCAGTCCTCCCCACTTCCTTGGAAACACAGAAGTTTCTTATATTGGTTGACCAGACATTTCTTTTAAATAATCCTCTCTCTGTCACATGTGGTATTATAGATGTTGGACATGGTGTGGCTGCATGGCACAGAAACATATCACAGGTTCATTACTCTGTTAAGAATGTAGTGTTTAATAACTTAATAATAACGTATCTTTGGAGAATGAAAGCGGCATCCGTGGACAGGCTGACAGGTGTCAGGGTTTTCCAGGGACTGTCTTGACTGCAAAAAATAGTATGAACCAGGAAAGAGTCAAAAGGGATAAACACTGACTCTGAATCTTATTTCCCAAAACTTTGTAGTGACTTATTTTGCTTCTGCTTAATCCTGATTCTACAGTGTATTTGTCAATGATCTAATAAAACTAAATAGTAGATAAGTGACTAACTAACCTTGAAGTCACTAAGGAAAGAAGAAGTGATCAAATAGACTTCGAGACTTTGTAAAAACAGGTAAAAAATTTTGATGGACCTCAGAAGGAGGAGGAAGAAAGCATTGCCTTATCATCAAACACTTTCCACTGGAGAGTGCTGGATGTTAATAACTGAATGCAAATCTTCCCTACTAAGTGAAGACATACCATTAACTCTTAAAGAGGGATGTGGAAAATGTTAATATAACATAGGGGAAATTTTAGGTACTGTATGGTTGGACTCGATGATCCGATGGGTCTCTTCCAACCCAGTGATTCTGTGATTCTGTGATTCTGTATGGTCTATGTATAACAATCATGGAAATTACTAGTAACTAGGTAATTTGGCTTCATATATTAAGTTCATTGTAATTGAATTAGTGTAATTATTGCATTGGGAATATTGTCAAGTCAGGATTAAGACTAATAATAAAGTCATATTTTCACATATAAGATGATTTCCTTTATTTCTTATCTATCTATCTATTTGTCTCTATATACTATATTATATTAAACTGCTGTAGCAGCTGTGTTCTAGAGTGAAGCAAATGGTGTCAGAATGTTTAACTATACTCTCAACATTTATACTGGTTAACACAGAGCTAAGATATAAGAATGATAAATACAAAACATCCAGAAAGATGAAGTAGACACAAGTTACAGTGGTTTTGCTGAGGTAGGTACCAAGAAAAAAGATTGCAGAAAGTAGCCAAATTCAACATGCTTTCCCAAACTCAGTTCACTGGTTGCAGGTTCAGGAACAGAATACTGAGCTATATGGACAGAGGTCCACCCCAGTGGTTAGTCTCCAAAATATTCCTAATGCCCTTCTGCTTTAGTATTTCATTTTTAAGATTATTTTTGGGGTTTTTTGTTGGTTTTATTTTGTTTTTTTGTTTGTGATTGTCACTCCTAGAATGACACTCCAAGTCTTAATTTATTTATTTATTCCTTTTCCCATATTTGGTTCTTAATTGGTAAGTGTAACATATTCTTAGACCAATGAAATTGGTTTGAAATGTCATATTTGTATTACTGTAACTGAAAATCTTGTTCACTTGATCAGAAGTACATACTCAGGCATGTTTTGAAAGGCAGTACCAATGTAATGTATGTCAACATACATCATGTCTGCAATCAAATCTTGTTCTGCAGGGCCAGATTTATATTTAAGGTTCAGATGCACCTTACACAATTTACTTGACAGTTAATTCTAGATATATAACAATGATAAATATATAAAATGAGAATTTTAGGCTAATGTCTATTATGTCAGCTGGAACTATACAAGATTCTTCAATAAAGAAGAAAGAAGTGCTTTCCAGAATAATTTGCATGTTGTTATTTGAGGATAAATTCACTCCTAAGAAAGTTGATTTCACTCAAAGTCTTAAAGGAAACAACAAAAATAGTCCAATGTGCAAAACGTGAATTGCTAGGCATTCCTAGCCTACAAGGTCAAGTTATTTATTGGTATAGTTGGAGAAATGAATTTATGAATCTTGATGAAATCTGTATGTCAAATTCTCAGCAGTGAGGACTACATTATTTAGAAAACGTAAAAGGAATCTTTGAGCAGAAACTTTGGTGCAGAAATACAGAGCCAAGACAGGGTATACATGTATGCCTACAGTGCCAGTTAGGGATTTAGATATTCACCTGCCTTGACAGGACACCACTCAGTTTTTGGAATTGTAAACAGGTATATAAAGTGCAAAGCTGTGGAAGAACAATTGGTCCTCTAACTTTAAAACCCCAATAATTCAGCAAATATATATTAAGAATTCAAAATCTTCATAATAGCCATTGCTAGAAATGACTGACAGAGTGTTAGAACAATATACTGATGTTTAACATAGCTAATAGTAATTACTTATTTTGAGTAAATAAATGTATGTTAATGGTGTAATCATAATAAATGTGGTAGAATTTTTAGCAGTATTTTCTTTAACTGAATTCAATATCAATATCTGTATTTCACAGTTTAATAAAATTTAGGTGTTGGAAAAATTATTAGGAAGAGATGAATTTAAAGATGGTAAAACTATTTATCCTAGTAAAACATATTTTACTATTGAAATTTGATAATAACTGGAATTGTTATTGATCTCCCTAGCTGTTATAAAATCAAACCTTTTCTTGAGACTTTTCTACAATTTTTTAATAGTTAGTTGTCATTTAACCATGCACAATGATCAGAAGCAACACCTCAGAGGTTCCTTTTCACTTCCTTTTGAAGCTCCAGTCTGTCAATGTGGTTTAAATTTAACAACACTTATGGCAAGGGCTTTAGTATATTTTTTAATTAATAATTTAATTTTCTTGATGTGCAGCTGAGAATTAAGCCAATTTCACAGAATCACAGAATCANGACAGCTCCCTCCTCTCCACAACCTCCCTTCAGGTATTTGTAGAGAGCAATGAGGTCTCCCCTCAGCCTCCTCTTCTCCAGGCTAAACAACCCCAGCTCTCTCAGCCGCTCCTCATAAGGCCTGTTCTCGAGCCCCTTCACCAGTTTTGTTGCTCTTCTCTGGACACTCTCCAGAGCGTCAACATCTTGTCATATAATATACTTGACTGTTGATTAGATTGCTGGTTAGGTGTTTGACTGATGATTCAGATAATTTTATTATTTTCATGCATTAAAAGAATTTATATGTGAGAAAGACTGTCTGACAAAGTGGTTAGAATACATACATATTCAAATAGTTTTTTGACAATTCCAGTGATTCAGTGACAAACTAACTACATAAATGTACAAAGAATGAAAGCACTGTTTGTCTATTCAGCATCTCCCTGAAAATCTGCAACATTTTTTTTAAGTTTTATTTTTTTTAGTATAAAATTCTGGTAACATGAATACAGGAATGAATATATTTGCTGGGGAAAAGATATATTTTACATTTTAATTTTTCTCCCCTTTAAACCTTCCAGGAAATATCTTACATAAAGCATAGATTATTTTCTGTGGCCATTCAGAGAATATATTAACTTTGCACAGTCCCAGCACATAATGCCCTGCTGGAAGTTTGTGTAAGCTCTTTAAGATCAATAATGTTCTGAAACCAATAGCAGTTAAGGAAGTAAAGACATTTAAAAAACAACTTCTACCTGTTTAGATCTCAACAGAATTACTGGTAAGAACATTACACCTGTACAAAACTGACCCTTAGGCATTCTGCAAAAAATGTGTAGTGCCAATGCTGAGAATTCAGCTCCTCCCACTATATAAAATTTGCACCACTTCAGCGAGCTGTTTATTTTGTTTGCTTAAAGGGGTTTTATTAGCTATTGTCAGGGGAGTTTTTGAGGGTTTTTTTTTTATTTTTTGCTGTTCCATTTTTTTCTCTCCAGTAAGGGCAAATCTATATGTAACATATGCAGATATTGCACCTATTGATAAAATACTTCCCAGATAAGTTCATACTGATGAATTTTGTTTAGTCTATCCCCATCACTTTTAGTAAAAATGAAATACTACTACTTTTGACCTCCAGGGAGACATCCATTTGTATCTGGTAATTCACTATCTATACATGACAAAAATATTATCTATGGAAATGTCATGAGAAAACAGCTGCATCTTGCCATGGATAAGACCAAAATCACTCAATGTTTCATATTTAGAAAGATAGATCATAATCTTTTGAGCATGTGCAATTCTAGAATTTTAGGCATTTTAAAAATAGTCATCAGCTGCTCTCCTTAAAAGCAGTATGGAATTCCTTGGAGAAGAAAAGAGATGATAATAGCATATCTTTATGTAGCAGAAGTGACATTATTTTTTTATAATTTCTTACACACTCAAATAGCCTACTATGTTGAGACATTAATAATGTTCATTTTAGAATAAATACAAAGAATCAGGATGTAATAATTATTTTCCTTGGAAATTACTGAAATGGAACTTACTCTTAATGTTATTTATAGTGGCTTGCAAAACGTCGTAAAAGAGCTCTTGGTACATTAATTCCTCTAGTAAAAAGATGCCTTTTTAAAACCACATCCTACAGGATTATGAGCTTCATCTACAAAGTAGTATTTAAGTCTGTCTCTCAAGATATACCAAAGTCAAGTGAGTAGTTTATGATCTGTTCTTCTCAGACTAATTAGTGATGCCCTCTTGTATATGGTAAGAACTGCAGAAGAAAAAAAGGCTTATATAGCCTTGTTTACCATCAAGGGAATTGGGAAGAACAAGGTTAACAACATGACCAGAAACAGCGGGATCATAATAATGGCATGCAAAAAGGATGCAGAGCTTAGTTTATCAGCAAAATAATCTGTATCTTTTGAATATGTATGAAGATTTAAACAGACAATTTTGTGTAATTTACTTGCCTACTGCATATTATCTTATATCTTCCTGGATAAAGAGAGGAACATGAATTATGGAGGTTCTTGATTGTGTTATCAAGCACTCTTGTACCTTGATAATAGCTGCTTGATGGTTTGCTTTTTGAAAGTAATACCAGACAAATTTCCCCCCCCAACTTAATATTTATTAAAAGAATAAATAGAATGTATACTTTACAAATACAAAAGTGCTTCTAAAAAAATGTATAGGGTTTATATTTTAAGAACCTTTTAAAAAATTAAACTTAGTAAAAATTATTTTCACAAAGTTGCAGTTAGTATTTCAAGGTTCTTTTGACAATAATTGAGATTTGTGCCATGGTCTTGGCATTCAAAAGCCATCAGTCACTTTAACTGTGAGCAATAAACACTGTTTTTCAGCTTTCTCAGTGCCTGAGGAATGCTGAAGTTCTTCCCTTAGCTAGACTACCCAGAATCAGACTACATTTCTGAATGGTATAGGACTCTGATAAAAAAAAAGGCCTCAAGAACTGTCTTTACCCCAAAAGTGAAAAGAAAGAATACAGAAGTAGTTTGACTGGTAGCTGTCAAGAACACAAATTGAATTCTTAATTAGATATTTCTTGAGGTCAAAAGAAATCTGAGTGTTTAAGAAGACTCTAGTTATTTTTAACAAAGTGTAGCTGACTGGGATTCTAAAACTGCAAAGCCTTTTGCTGCGGAAATTTGTGGTATGCAAAAGTCAGTTCTTTTAATTAATGTTGTTGTTATCATTCTTAGCATTAATATCTACAAGCATTTGGTTAATTTACAGTTAATTAAAATAGAGAGAGAAAAATGGAGAATGGAAAATGTCTATTGTACAAGAGGAAAAATATAATGCATTGGCAGAATTTGTGTCTGCTCAGCTATAGTAATTCTATATGCTAAGGACAAAGAACTTCAGTTAAAAGAAAGAAGTCCCAGATTTTACTCCTGGGTCCCAGTACCATTTATACATTTTAGTCATTAGTTCTTAAAGTGAAAAAAAGCTAACAAACAAACAAAACCTTTGAAAATTTTTCTGATATTGCCTCGTTTATTCTTTCATGTCAGTCCAACATTTATTTTCATAAATACTACTTGTTCCACAAAAGATAAGTAATGCCAGTTTCAGAATAGCAAAGAATTTCAACACTTATACAGCCTTCATAATCTTACTTGAACCTTATCCAGCTTATTAATAAATCAATAATATATATGCGTTTCTCTGTTCATTTTAAATTGAAATGGTCAAGGTCCTGTATATATTAATTTTGCAATACATAGCTCTAACTTTTATGAGATTTCTAGAAGATACATATAAACAGTTGTGTTAGTATTTTCTGTTGTTTCAAAGCAAAATCTAATGGAAATTAAATGTTACTCATTCTTCCAGATTATACTGATAAGAAACAGATTTAAAAATACAATTATTTATATTTTCTACATAATATTTGTCAAAATATAATTCTGAAGTGTGACTTTAGCATGCACATACAGTTCCACACAGAGTAGCATAAAATCATCTATGTCTGAGTTATTTAATCTTTCTACCAAGGAGGAAATAGTAGGTTTCTGGAGCCAATAGATGATGAAATTGATTATGAGATCTGTGAAAATCCAATATCCTGAAGACTTCTAGGAATAGATCCTAGGCTTTGCCTGTATATATTCTTAACATACTGCTCCCTAAAGACCTTCAGTGTGGGATAGGACTGCCATAAAAAATATAGTTCAAGTGATCTATCCATTCTACTAGTAAATTAATTCAAATAATACGATTTTTTTAATAGTATTTTAAAAAAGACAGCTATGAACCATCTAAGCATCTTTGGCAAATCTGATCACATTTTAATAGACTGGAAGCTTTTATTTTACTCTATTATTTATCTAACAGCTTTTGCTGATAGCTGCATGAGACACAGTGTGCATAAATACTTCTGATGGCTTTGATATCACACAGGACTTAAAAACACCCTACAGGCATTAATTGCCAAAAAAGGCTATTTGAAATAAATTGCCCAAATGGAGCTTGTGTTTGATTATAGTGGCGTGTGGTGTTTGATTATGGAGGAGTGGTGGTGTTGGAGTGTGTTTATATGTGTGTATGCGCATAAGAATCCTAATTAATTGTAAGTAGTTCCTAACAGATGTATAATAAAAAGTCATCATGCTGAAAAGTTTAAGATGAAACAAGGTCAATAAAATGAATACTTCTTCATAAAGTAATCTGTTAAAGAACTTCAAGAACTTTGACAATATGAACAGACTGTTAATGTAAACAAAATTAAGTCATTGACAAGCTTATGAAATTGATGGTAAAATGCTTCATTTATATAAATTTTAGATGTTCCTATAACAGTCTTGAACATAAAACAGATCTATTGTGAGGTTCTCAAAATGAGGATACAGGAACAATTTTTTTTCTGCTCTAAGGGTAACACTATTTGCACTTGATGCAAAATATGCATATTTTGTAGCACTAACACATTTTCTTTGGAGTTAGAATAAGGTTTTGATGTGAGCAAATCCTTTACAGGAGATTGAAATAATAATAGATTTATAAGACAGTGTAGTCAGTGAGTGTGATCTAAGCATAGTAATAAAAACTTGCTGTGCACATGTAGTTGTACAACAATGAAATAAGTGTTTCCTAAAACCTTGATGAATATTGGCTGGTTTTTACTAAGCCAGTGTAGAAAAAGTCCTAAATAAAGCAAAAATATCTAATTTCCATTTTGAACTTTGCTAGCTTGCAGTTGCTTTTTTTTTGAATTTACAAAGTATTTTTTACAAAGTATTTTTTAGCTTCACATTCAATATTACATTCTATTAAAATAATCATAACCTGTCAAAAATATACCTCTTAGTCTTTGATGGCTTTAGCTACTTATTCTTTCATTTTAAGATATACTTTCAAGACCGTGAAACACATTTATCCATCTAGAGTTGCATATATTTATGTATGTGTGCCATCTATGTAGGCATATAAGATATAATGCAATCACATATTTCAAGATTATTTTCAAGATGTCAATGTCAGGGTTGGGTATATTTCTCATTGATGTCTCAGAACTGTCACCAACAAAACAATGCTATTTCCAGGTTACAGTCTGAAAATTTGAATCTGAATCTGTCTTTACAATCAGGTATAAGAAATTGTAGTGTAAGTTCTTATACCTCTCCAAAAACCAATGACTGTTTCTGCATGCATTTTAACAGACTTAATATTATTAGTTCTTTATGATCAAGTGTGTTGTTCATTATAAATTCATATTTTGATCTATGCCTTCAGATTTTCTTCAGAAAATACCTAAGAAACCTTGAAATTGTATGCACCTTTCCCTTCATATAGATACCTACATTCTTTCTAATTAATACAAAATTAATTGCACACATCTTCTTTGATGTATTATTTCAAGAAACAAAGATTAAGTTTGAAGACAACAACTTGTCTGAAATAGTAGCCAAAAAGACAGCCTGGTGCCTTTAGCAAAAACACTCTTCACTTAGTGCAATTATTTGCAAAATGATTCCTGCTAAACTGTCAGGAGGATATATTCTGCAGCAGTCCTAGCAACCATACAGTTTCTATCAGGGAATCTGGAGTATTCAGCTGCTTGCTTTCAATTTGTGCACTTGTGTTTCTATCTCAATTTTACATGCCAAATGCTCCAGCTAACTGGAGAAGTACAACACTGGTTTTCAAGGGAACATGAAACATTAGCAAGTTTGCAGATGACACTAAGCTTGGTGGAAGTGTGGATCTGGTGGAGGGTAGGGAGGCTCTGCAAAGGGATCTAAAAAGGCTGGACCACTGGGATGAGTCCAATGGCATGAGGTTTATCATGGCCAAATGCCAGGTCCTGCACTTGGGGCACAACAACCCTAAGCAGTGCTACAGACTGGGAAAAGTCTGTCTAGAAAGCTGCCTGGAGGAGAAGGACCTGGGGGTGTTGGTTGACAGCCGACTGAACATGAGCCAGCAGTGTACCCAGGTGGCCAAGAAGGCCAATGGCATCCTGGCTTGTATCAGAACTGGTGTGACCAGCAGGTCCAGGGAGGTTATTCTCCCTCTGTACTCAGCACTGGTGAGACTGGTCCTCGAATACTGTTTTCCACCAAGGAGAGTGTGTGCCTGTCCAGGCCAGAGGTTCACAGTTTCCATAGCAGAATGCTGTGATAAACTGTGTCAAAGGCTCTACTGAAGTCCAGGAAGACCACATCCACAACCTTTCCCTCATCCAGCAGCCAAGTCACTTTGTCATAGAAGGCGATCAGGTTAGTTTGGCAAGACCTACCTTTGCTAAACCTTGGCAGGACCTGCCTTTGGTAAATAGCTGGCATTCCTTATCCTTAGTGGCACACATATAGTCCTCTCTTGATCACTTGGGCATATACATCTTGAATTCTGAGAATATGAATTTATGAGAATATAAGGTAATTAAGTCTATGGAAAAATGAATGCAAAAGGATAATACTGACTCAGAGATTTTATTACAATCTAGAATTTTCCTTTACAATAATTTGTCCTGAATTTTTATACTGCTTTTCTTATGTAATATAAGGAACCTCTAAGAAGCTGTATGATGCTGTGGTAATGATGTAGGTAACAAACCTATTAACTAATAAAACTAATTAAATTTACATAAATTCAGTTTAATTGAAATTCAATTTACAGTTAAACGTAAGTTTCTGAATGTCACACTGGCAGGACATAGCTTTTTACCCTATTACATTGTTAGAAGGCAGCTGGGGCACAAACCTGAAGATAAGAAAGTAATTTTGAATCTCAGGAGGAAATTTGTCTCTGCATCTATGGACTTAGTGTGCGTACTCAACGAAGATTCACAGAATCATAGAATCACTAGGTTGGAGAAGACCAATGAGATCATCAAGTCCAACTGCACCTGTCTGCTACTAAATGATATCCCTAAGCAACTCACCTGTCTTTTAAATACCTCCAGGGATGGTTACTCAACCACTAGCTTGGGCAGTTTGTTCCAGTGCTTCATAACTCTTTCAGGGAAGAAAATTTTTCCTGGTGTCTAATCCGA
The DNA here is from genome assembly GCA_013389865.1 of Piaya cayana. NCBI lineage: Eukaryota > Metazoa > Chordata > Aves > Cuculiformes > Coccyzidae > Piaya > Piaya cayana. The sequence goes on from WAAB01007955.1 coordinate 128,571, forward strand.
ACTTCCACTGGTGCAACTTGAGGTCATTCTCTCTTATTCTACCACTTAACACTTGGGAAGAAGAGACCAACACCCACTTTGCCAGGAAGTTGTAGACAATGAAAAGGTCCCCTCTCAGCCTCCTGTTCTCTAGGCCAAACAAACACAATTCCCTCAGCTGCTCCTCATAAGACTTGTTCTCAATTCTCTACACTAACTTTGTTACCCTTCTCTGGACACACTCTTAGAACCTCAATGTCTTTCTTGTAGTGAGGGGCCAAAAACTGAACACAGTATTCAAGACGCAACCTCACCAGTGCAAAGTACAGGGGCAGAATCACTTACCTAGTCCTGCAGGACACAACATTTCTGATACAGGCCAAGATGCTATGGGGCTTCTTGGCCACCTGGGCACACTGCTGACTCACATATCATCTGTCAACCACCACCCCCAGATCCTTCTCTACCAGGAAGCTTCATAGCCACTCTTCTCCAAGACTGTAGTACAGCATGGGTTTTTTTTGTCCCAAATGCAGGACTTGGCACTTGGCCTTGCTAAACATCATGGGCTGAGCCCACTGATACAGCCTGTTCAAGTCCCTTTGTAAAACCTCCTTACCCTTACACTGATAAACATATTTGCACAGTTTAGTGTCATCTGTGAACTTACTAAGGGTACAGTCAATTCTCTTGTCCAGATAATTAATAAAGACATTGGTCAGAACAAGTATTCAGAACAAGTAAAGCATTGTTAAATATGTTTAAAAAGTTTGCTTATGGAAATCAGTTTTCTAAGCCTTCTTCTATGTTCCATCTACTTGCAAAAAATAAATTGAAGAAACCCAGGAGCAATTCAATATTAGTTAAACTTGGAAACTTATCTGATAATTCACCCAAACCAGTAAGAACTCAAAGAATAGATTTGATCCAGGTCTATAAGAAATTACATATTTTGAAAGATTACAAAAAGGAATCTAAGAATTCAGGGACCATAACCTGAAGTATAACTTCCAGATTTCAGTTTCTATTATTAATTTTAGAAATCTTTTCCATAGCCTCTGGAGTCTTTTTTCATCTGTAGCTTCTTTTACACAACTAAACGTTGTATTTGTCCTTTTTGTGTATCTGAAGTTGTCAGATGAACTGGAATGAAGTTTACATTTCTCATAGGAATAAAACCCTATGCCATATTGATTTGTCTTCATGCACACTGTCCATTCTGAGATTTAGCACAAACCCCTGCAATTTCTTCTAAAATGTGATTTTCTGAGGTGTAGAAGCCTAGTAAATATACTAATAAATCTAACATATCTGATAATGTGCTCCTGCTGAATAGCCAATGCCTGTGTTATCTCTTAACCTTTATAACAAGAACAATACATCAAGGTGTTTATCAGGAATGATGCTTGGTTTTTGTTCGATCCAGTCTTATAACCAGGTTTGGTTTGGCAGAGTGCTAATTGGCGTGGGCCAAAGTGGTACCAGACATAGTATGAACAGCTTAGCGGTGCAGGCAAGTGAGTTTCAGTGCCTGAGGGTTTCTGTAGTACAAACACAGACAATGAAGTTGTGCAAATTTACATAGCAATAAAATGTCACTAATTTTTTGAGATTCAGAAACTGTCATAGGAATCAATATTGGTTTACTGTATAGATAAAGCAACAAATTTACTACAGAACAAATAAATCCCCAAATAGAAAAGTACAGTGAACTCACTTGGTGTGAGAGATGATCCAAGGCGCTTTGCCAACAAATGGTTTATAAATAAAATCTTATACTTAAAAAAAAAAGTATTCAGGCAGGATGAAGCCCATTGAACTGTTTTTATATCTCCATAGCTAAAAATTCATTGGCTTAACTCCAAGTTTTGAAGATAATTGTCATTTCAGAATATGATTCTGGTAAATGAAAAATTAAGTTACTGCACAGCAATTGAACAGAGATTAATTTTTTATAGTCAGAAAAAGTTTGTCATTAATTTTCATGCCAAAGACCAGAAAAAAAACACAAAAACAAAACAACCTTTTAAATTAAAAAAAAAAAAAGAAAAAATAATGATTTGCTTTTAATTCATCACAGTCCTCCACCCCCAAAAATACTCTGTATTTCTTAGGAGCTGTTGCTCCTGAGTTTATGTAAGTCCGAAGAATTAAGATTAGATGTAATTATACTTATAAACAAGTTTGCTAAACTGGTAGATATGTTTGTAAGTTTTTAGACACTACATTACTATAATTATTCATTACAATTTTAATTTTATTTCTTTATTTCCTTTTTAAAAAACTTATATTTTACAGCCATTTGGATCAAGCTGGGGATTGAGGATTCTCAGAGGCAGCAGTACTGCAAGTAGCAGAATGCATGAACTGACAGATGACTGAGCTACATTTATACAAAAACACATGGTTTTAGTGGATTCTGTATTCTCAAGTGAATTCTTTTCATATTGAGGCTTTGTCACATCATATGCTTAGCATGTTTTGTTCTGTTTTCTGACTGCATGGGGTTATTTTGTCAAGTAATTTAGATCTGAATCACTCATAAGAAATCTCTTGAGGAATTGAGATACCTTTCAGATCATAAATCACTGCTGGTTATATTCTACTTACATAAAATAGGAAATTTATTAAAAAAAAGATTAAATGAAATGAGAAGATATGTATAATATACAATGTAGGTCATCAGAATAATATTTCCAGGCAATACACGTGTAAAGTCACATTAAAAATTCCTACTCCTACTTTAAACAAGATCTTCACACACATATCATTTGGACCGATAATAACAAGAATAAAGAAACAGTCTTTGTGGTTTTTAATGATTAATATATAGCAGTTACTCTGGAAGGATGACTACATCAGCAGTCAGGAACATATCTTTCCTTACTTTGTTAGAAACTGGAATATGCTGTAGCTGGGTTTATAATTTTTGATCTATTTATCTCTCTGTCTTATTTTCTGTCCATCCCTCTGTCTGTCCGTCCATCCATCCATCCTATTATCAATGATGTCTATCTTTTCACAGTGTCAGCTTCTGTAACTCTGTTACAGATAACAGCAACACAATATTCCAACTTAGATTATTTTCTCTTGATTATCATTTAATGATATTTCTATATATTTTTGTATTTACATTTGTATTAGAAAAATGACCATTGGTCTCTAGAAGAAACAGAGCTTATGCTATATACTACATAAACGTGTAATTTTGCATTGCTACTACTTCAAGATACCCACAAACTAATTTAAGGTCCCTGGAAGCAACTTAAATATATATTACAAAGAACAGATGATTAGAGGAATATTTTATATGGGGCATCACAGATTATTTATGTGAACTATTGTGCAACCTAGAGTAATAACCTTCTGTAATCACAGTTGAAATTAATCAAGTGACTAGAAGTAGAAAAGATAAATATGTTCTGTCAGTACGGAAGCTACAATCCTTCAAAGCAGTGCATGCAGATACGACCTTTACTCACCAGCAACAACCTCATTTAAATTACTTTGGAAATACACTTTTGGTTTTAACAATTTTTCTTCCTTTTACACCCACATAATTCAAAGAAATAGGCAGTCTAAAAGGAAAATTCTTTACTCATGGTGTTCCCTCCATTCAGAAACTATCAAAATGCCTGTTTGGTGCTTTAAAAATGTAGAAACAAAAGTGATTTTCTAGCCACCGATTGTATTAAAATACTATCCAGTATCTGAATAGGTTAATATTGTAGTGTACAGAATGGGTTTTATGTCCCTTCAACTGAAATCCCAGCAGATGCCAACATTGTAGTCAGTGGAGACAGAACCAATAGAGTTTAGGAAAAAAACAGTGTAAAAATTTAAATCTGTCATGTGATTCATTTAGTATCCTACTCTAAATTACCCTGATCCGGAAAGACAGTTATCTTATTTTAACTAGGCCCATGAAAATGACATTGAAGGAAATAGCAGATATAAGTAGTTGGTCTTGTGCAGGTAACTGCATCAAGCTTGGAAAGCTCACCTTGAGAATCACTTGAGCAATTCATAAATAGACTTTTATACTAATACCTAAACTAGTTTGACAGGTTACTCCCTAAGTAAAGGACATCTCTCAGATTCCTGAGATCTAAGTGACTACTGAACCAAAAAACTCTGTACATAAACCCACATATTCCCATAATCTCTGTGTCTGCATCACTCCTTACAATATTGAAATCAATTGGCAGAGAAATGTTGCATAAAAGTAGTGTGAAAATAAATACAAGATAAACTATGTTGCATCATCAGGTGTTTTTAAAAATCACAGTCCGTGTTTCCACTGTGCCTTCATATTGTCCTCATCAAAGTTTTCACTTGTTAACGTTCCTTTCCTTTGTTGTTGAGATACTTGCTTTGTAGAAGAAAAATGGTTAATGTTACCTCAGCAGAAGGATTCCTCTGTAGTTCTTCCTGATTATGAGAGTTGTAAAGGCATCCAGTTATGGAAAAAGTAGCTGTATTTCAGTGCCTGTACTTAGTGATTTATTGTACTTTAGAGACTATAAAAACAATGAGAGAAGGTGAAATTGCCAGCCTGTAACAATCTGACCTAAGAATAGGACTTGCCCTGGTACTGAATAATCCATGCTGGTGAAAAAAATTCTTTAAGGCCATACTTCTTTTACTTCTGAACTTGAGAACTCCTTGTCAAGACATATATAACTGAGTCATTTAATCTTAACAATCATTTTTTTTTAGGTCCTCATTTTTGGTGTTTTTTTTCCATTTCTGCTCTTTCAAATATTTTATTTTTATTTTAAGTTTTATATTTTTAATTTATTTATGATATAGCATAGTACTGAACTTTGAATATAATGTTGAAATCTGTTTCAGAAATAACCACTTGAAGAAATTATTCTGTTCTTTCTATAGCACAGTGAAGAGATGTACATACCCTCAAGCTGTGATGTGGCTTTTTCTTTTTTGTTTCAGTTAATCTGTAGACATGACTGATCAGTTTCTTTATTTCCTTTGATTCTTTTAGAAAATTCCTATATTTTTAAAGAAGAGAGAGACTCTGCAACCTTCTTTTGAATGAAAGCAATACGTTTAGAGAAGGACACCATTTAGTTTACTGCAATATTGATCTATTTATAATGACAGTATTTAGAAGAAACTTGAACTATTAAGACCATTAGATCATCTGATATATGAGATAAACTATTACATTTCATGTGATTATTCACACATCTTGTATAAGTCCCTAAGAGGGAGAAATTCCATGATATCAGAAAATGAAGACTCAGCAAATACAGTGATAACTTTTTTTAGGTATTTTTAAATTGTGCTGTAAAATATTTCCACTATGCTTTGCTTCTAAGCATATCTAGGTTCAGTCTTCTGTCGATAGTTATTAATAGTCTTTTGTCTAAATTGAAAATCACACTGCAAGTTAGTTATTTTCCCCAAAAATGTACATACTATGTCTATTTGCTCAGTTGAATTCTTATGGTCAAGCATTTTATTATCTCTTTCTAACCCTAAATCACAGCGGGAGTTCAGGATAAATTAATTGCCGCCTACAAACTCAAGGATATGACCCCATTTTCCATGACTATTTCCTGTTTCCATTATTCTAGGTCCTGCAACTGTATTCTACTATATTACCTAGTAGCTTGTTTAAAAGATGACAGGAGACTAATTTCTTAGATCACTCTGTATTTTTAACATCCTTGTTAAAAATATTTTTGCCTGTAATTGTATCAGACTGACGTATTCGCAATAGCAATTTAAAATTCATCTCTAAGTTATTCCTGGAGAAAAAGATTGTTGTAAAACATAGAAATGATTTCTTTTCAACCCTGCCAAAGACACCTCATCCAATCAAGATCCCACTAGCAGAATCTGTGATGTTAATTATGCATCTAAAACACATTTTGTTCATATTATGCTATGGTAATTGTGTGTGTGTGTACAGGTGTTTTTGCTCAGAGGTTTGGCAGGAAGAATTCAAATACTGAACAAAATGAATTGATGTTCTCATGAAAGAGGAAATAGAACTTTTTGAAAAGATTTATTTTGCTGTTATATGGTTTTGAGTGGCATTAGGCATATTACCCTCCTTTAGTTCTTACCTAGAAGATTCTGAATCAGTTTTTGTGCCACATGTTCCAACCAGTGTCAGATTAACTAGTTTAGGATTATGTGATCTTTTTGAATTGTGGCGCAGCATTATTAGTCTTCCATCAGAAGTATAGCTTGAGTGAACTGAGAACTTCATGATAGCAAGTTAGATTTGTCAGCACTGTTCCTTATCTTTTCAACTCAACTTGTTCTCCATCAAATATTTAGTACCATGGAAGCTTTTAGCATAGGCTGCTTTCCCCACTGACTGCAACAGATCTCACAGAGGACCCCAGTTTGCTGTCTTCTTCTCCTCTGCTGTGTTTCACTTCAAAGGACAACCTATTCTTTAATAGATGACTATGTTCTGTCAGGTTGGATGAAATCCATTCCCAAATTTAAGCATGTCATGTAATCATTGTCTCTATATAAGAGCTGCTGAGTTGAGATAAACTGACATTTTCTCCTAATCCTGACTGCGATCTCTATAGGTCAGCTATCTAAAAGGTAAGAAATAAAGCTTTTCTGTGCAGACAACATACAATACAGTACATACACAAAAATATCTATATATCTACTATGCTCTTCATTCTCTGGCACTCTTAGCTCCTGTAAGGATTCCATAGATATTTTAAGTGTTAGTCATTCATGAATTTTGAAAACCCAGATGTAGTATTTAGCAGATCTTGTAGTCACAACAAATAAGATAATTTAAGAGAGGGTCTCAGGTAAGGATTTACATCTGTTATGTAGATAATTTGCCAATAATGCTTAAGTATTGGCACAGAACAAGGACTGCACTGCAGCTAATGTAAAGAGCCCACCCCATTGGTGATACTAGGGTACAAGTTATTCAGAAATGATTTTCCTGACATCCACATGACAACCTAGACCTTAGTCTGTTGCTAAATGTATAATACAATTTTGTCTGCCAGGGCAAGTCTCAGGGATACATCAAAATTAGGTTATGGGATTTGAGTTTAGTTTTATTTGTTTACTATTTTATTTATTTATTTGTTTATCCATCCATCCTTTTAGAATTCATAAAGCACTTTGAACACAAAACTCAGCAAGCAGATGATTATGGGTCAGTTTCAATGCAGAACAATTAAAACAATGCATATGTGGAGTATTTTTAAATATTTTGGTGGCCAGAGAAGACAAAAAAAACCCCAACTACAAAATGTCAGACATGAAGAGGAAGAATTCACAAGTTAGTTTTTATTCTGCAAATCTTATTTCAGAATTCCACCTGTGATGAGTTTTGTTAAATTAATGGATGAATAATATTCAATTGAATGCATTTCTTCTTTGATAAAGCAGATAATGTTGCCCTATGTTTTCAGCAGTCTTAGAAAACACGAAAGATATTTTTTCTGCATAATATTTTGCAATGATTTTTTACTGATTTTTTGTATCTTATATTAAATATCTTTCACTTAACAAGTCAGTTTATCACTTTGAAAGTTTAGTCTTGAATCATATCCTCTGCAAGTGAGAGTAAAATGAGTTTCCAAAGAATAAAAAGAATTATAAGTGGGAAAAAAAGAAAAAAAAAAATAGCGTATTTAATCATGTACTCCTTAAGTGTAATAATGAAAAGAAATATAAAGCTAGAGTGGGTTAATTCTTTACATAGATATGTATTTTGGGAGCATGCTGAGGGTTGGATACCTGTAATTATGTTTTGTATGGAATGTTTGAATTTGGACTCCCAATATTTAGTTCCCCAACACATCAGGAATTTTGATTATATCTTGTTAACATCCACACACAGATAAGAGTCAACAACTAGTCAAAAGCATGCGTAACATTAGAAATAACATCCTTGCAGATGGATTAGAAATGCATTTACTCAGATGCAAAAATGTGTATCTTTCCATTCATGGTACATCCTCTGCTGTTGTTTCTGATTTTGTGATGATTTTGTGATAAACCCTTCTCAAAAATATTAAAATATTTTCTGATAAATTAACCCAAATACACAGTAGGATTAGAAGTACATTTCAAAATAATGTGTGTGTTTTATATGCACAATGAATACCTGCATTAATGAAATATATTCACTTAATTTCTTTCACTCATGCAGAGTGAAGTGTGACAGAAACTTACAGCGATCAGTTACCAGCATTTACCATTCCTATCTATCATGAAATAATCCATATTTTTAAAGTTTTTAATGTTTTATTTTGCATAAAATGGAAGACTACTAGTTATAACCTTAGCCTCTTTATCCAACTGAAATCTACATGATTTGCATGCAGCATGGTGGTATTTACAATACCAGCATAAGATTTCACTTTGAACAGATGGAAAAAAGCAACGGATATGATCTATCTGGAACTCTGTAAAGCTTTTGACATAGTTCCCCACAACATCCTTCTCTCTAAATTGGAGAGATATCGATTTGATGGGCGGACAGTTTGGTTGTATGGTTGCATTCAGAAAGTAATGATCAATGGCTAATGATTCTGTGAAAAAACTTCTAGATTACTGGATTACTAGATTACTTACTATGTTGGAGACTGCAGGGTTAGAGACTTTGCTTCCTACTTTATCAAACAGTAAAAGAAAATTTACATAGGAGAACTGCATAAAATCTTTTGAACATATTTGAAAAAGATAACTTTCTGATTCAGTCAGTTTCTATGTAACCCTCTTGTGTAATTTTTTTCTTAAACGTTATCAGAGTGATGAGTACCAAAGTCTCCAACTTTACTATGCCTAAGAGATTAAAAGCAGTTAATCAAAAAGGCTTTTCTGTTCTGTTCTTAGAGACACAGGAGGTAATTCTTCTAGAGTGGTTGTAGCATAGAAAGACATTAGGTAGCACAATAAACTCTTCATTTATACTATTTATGGACATATTCATAGACCTAAGATGAAACACTGTGATCCATTTCAAGTTCTGAAATCCATCCTATCAAATGCCATGTCTCTGTAGAATTTATATAATCACTGTCAGCCACATGCACACGTCCTGGATTTCCTCGACCACTAAAAAATGACAGCAGAAACTTGAGTCAATGATGATACTTACATGTGTTATACCTAGACTTCTGTCTCTAAAGATGACTGAAAAAATACCAGGGTTTCATTTCCCAGCTCCATTCAGACTTAAAATAGTTGTTAAGCTTCTCATATTGGTATGTTCTGAGTTTAGATATCTTTTGATAAATTTAGAAGGCAAACAGCAAGAATCAACAAAATAATTTTAAAAATCTTCTACATAAAGCTTCTAAATATTACATATTTAAAGCAGTTAATATATCCTACATGATTTAGCACCAAACCTTTCTGCAAAAGAAGCAAAGGTCAACATACCTCATAGACCATAGGCTGCTTTTGCTTACTTAAAACGTTTTTAGCACTAGAAATAAATAAAACATCTAACTGCAGCAAGGTATAATGAAGCCTCATTTATCACCAACTAAAATAATGTTCCAAGACAGAGTAATAGTATGGCATCTTGTAGAGAAGCTGAGGGACAGCGTGTTTAGTAATAATTTCTCTCCAGCCTTCCTCAAAAAGTTAAAATCCTATCAATCTTGTGATCTCCTTCCTTCACTTTATCTTGACAAGGGTTTAATCTCCAAGCTCTTTTTTTTCTTCATGGACTGTTTTAAGGAAAAGCAGAAGAGGAGCTGGAAAGGCAAAAGCCTGCTTGCAAAAACTTGTGTTCTTAGAAAGTCCTGTGACTTCTAGCCTAACCAATCACACATGCTTTCAAAACAGAGAGAGGGCCTGAACTCAAACATTTAGCATGTCAGACAGCATGGCAAGGCATTTTGACTAGGGCTGTATCATCTGGAAAAGGGAACAGTGATCAGCAGGAAGACTAGGAGGCAAGTATAGGTAATCTAGTGTTTGTACTAGCTCTAGAGGCAGTCATTGTCTGGACGTTTTGACACTAACTGTTGCAAAAAGCTATAAATGCTCTAGGACAAATAAGTGAAGGAATTTCATCCAATCATAGAATCCCTAGGTTGGGAAAGACCTTTGAGATCATCAAGTCCAACAGTACCTGTCCACTACTAAACCATATCCCTAAACACTTCATCTACTCCTCATTTAAATACCTCCAGTAACGGTGACTCTAGCACCAATCTGAGCAGCCTGTTCCAGCGCTTCCCTTTCAGTGAAGAAGATTTTTGTAATGTCCAATCTGAACTCCCTTGGCACAGCTTGAGGCCATTCCCTCTTATCCTATCACCTAGCGGCTGGGAAAAGAGACTGACACCTATTTCTCTATAACCTCCTTTTAGGTAGTTGTAGACAGCAATAAGGTCTCCCCTCTGCCTCCTTTTCTCTAGGCTAAAATTTAAAGGTGAATGATGGGAAAGGCAGTTTATTTCTACTTTGAGAGTTGTAGTTGTAGTAATCCAGATTACTTTTCAGCCCTTCCTGCCATGGTAGTTTCAAAAAACAGTGCTTTGTCAGTTCGCTGTGCTACTCTGAGGACAAGGTAGAACAGCAGATGGCTGGTGTCTGTGAAATTTTGTAAAACCATATCTCCTGCTGTGCCATATGTGCATCATTAGTTTGTACAAGAACAGTAGCATAAGTAAGTTCATAAAATATGGCTAAATAAATATACAGCTTCTAAAAAGCTAAATGAAGCAACCTAAATTCTCATCATTTCACAATTCAATCTTTGTATCACCCTTAGCAGCATAGGTAAATTGAAGGTTTAGGAAAAAAGTTAAAATATTTAATGGAATATTACAGCATTTGTTCACACTGTGAGCTGTCAACTATCATGCATAATTTAAGTCTGAAACCACAAACAACTAAACTGTGTTTTTCACTACTTGAGGAGCTGAGTTTTCTGATGTGTCCCTGATAAGATTACAGTTGGCACAGAGTGAAAAATTGGTTTTGTAGATTATAAATCTAAATTAATCACATCTCTCCACCCACTGCCAAGATTGTTAATTAAAGAAATATTATCAAAATACAAATAATATCAAATTCCATTTGTCATGTTGGAAGTTAGTAACACATTAAAATATATAAGTACACATGTCAGAAATGTCTTAAAATGTATCAGCCCAATTAGACCTTTTTCCAAAATCTGACCTTTCTGAGAAATTTATCTTTTGTAATGCTCAGTACCAGTTTACAATGTTCTTTTGCTTTTGTAAGAGACAATGCTTCCAAATGTCAAGGGGCTTTATACAAAGGAATATTAAATTCATGTGACACAAACAGACACTCTGTAATAATTTCATCAAAGAAAGAGAATTCATAGACTCAAATAATCATGGAATGGTTTGAGTTGGAAGGGACCTTAAAGATCATCTAGTTCCAATTCTCTGCCACGGCGAGGGACATCTCCCACTAGATCAGGCTGCTCAAGGTCCTGAACTCAAAGCTGCTCAGCACAGCCTTGAACACTTTCAGGGAGGAGGCATCCACAATTTCCCTGGGCAATGTGTTCTACTGTTTCACCACCTTCATCAGGAAGAATTTCTTCCTAATGTCCTAAAACATCCGCCCTCCATTTATACCCATTCCCCCTAATTGTATAACTACATGCCTTTGTAAAAAGACCCTCCACATCTTCCTTGTAGGCTCCCTTTAGGTACTGGAAGGTTGATATAAGACATCCTCATAGCCTTCTCCTCTCCAGGCTGAACAACCCCAACTCTCTCAGCCTGTCCTCATATGGGAGGTTCTCCAGCCTTCTGATTATCTTTGTAGCCCTCCTCAGGACCCCTCCCACAGTCCCATATCCTTCTTATGTTGAGAATTCCAGAACTGGACACAGTACCCAAGGTGGGGTCTCACGAGAGCAGAGTAGAGGGACAGAATCACCTCTCGACATTGCTGGTCATGCTTCTTTTGATGNTCTGGGACAACCTCACCACTCAGCTTGGTGCCATCTGCAGACTTGCTGAGGATGCACTCAATCTCACTGCCTATATAATTGATGAAGATATTAAATAGCACTTCTCCCGGTATGGACTCCCAAAGGTTACCACTTGTCATGGATCTCCATATGGACATCAAGCCTTTGATCACTGCTTTCTGAATGCAACCATCCAACCAATTTTTTATCCACAATACTGTCCACCCATCAAATCCATATGTCTCCAATTTAGAGAGAAGGATATTGTGGGGAACCATGTCAGAGGCTTTACAGAAATCCATAGAAACCACATCCGTCAGATTACCCATTTCCACTGTTGCAGTTACCCCATCATAGAAAGCCACTAGTTTGGTCATACAGGACTTGCCCCTGGTGAAGCCGTGCTTGCTGCCATTATTCACCTCCCTGTCCTCCATGAGCTTTACCATAGCTTCTAAGAGGACCAGTTTAATGATCTTCCCAGGTGCAAATATGAGGCTGACAGGTGAGTAGTTCCCAGGGTCATCCTTTCTACCCTTTTTAGAAATAAGCACAATGTTACCCTTCTTCCAGTTCCCAGGGACTTCTCCTGACTGCTACTACTTCTGAAATATCATGGAGTTGCTTGGCCACCACATCAGCCAATTGCCTCAGGACTCTGGGATGCATCTCATCAGGTTTCTTAGATTTATATATATTGAAGTTCTTCAGGTGGTCAGGATCCCAATCCTCCCATACAGTGGGAGGGGCTATACCCCCCTGGTCACCATCTTATTGTCCATTAACCCAGGACAGGTAAGGAGAGCAGCTGTCAGTGAAGGCTGATGTAAAAATGTTGTTGAGTACCTCTTCTTTCTCCTCGTGTGTTGATATAAGGTCACCATTTCCACTCATTAGCTGGGGTAGACTTTCTTTAACCTTTCTTTCCTGATTGACTTACCTGTAGAAGCCCTTCTCGCAAGTCTTCACTACCCTTGACAAGTTCAGCTCCAGTTGCGCCTTGGCCTTCCTGACCCCATCCCAACACAACCAGGCAGCATCCCTATGCTCTTCTCAGATTACCTGTCCCTGCTTGTACTGCCTGTGTAGTTCCTTGTTGCTCTTCAGTTTGACCAGCAGGTCTCAACTCAACCACTCTCTCTTCCTGCATTTGGGGACTGGGAGCTCTTGCACTTTATGGAAAGCATCCTTAAATATTTGCCAGCTCTCTTCTGCTCCCTTGTCCCTGAGGACCATATCCCAGGGGGGCTGACTGGCTAACTGTTTGAAGAGCTGGAAGTTTGCATTCCTGAAACTTAGGACCCTGACTCTACTCCTCAATTGTCCCAAATCCCTCAGGACCTTGAACTCCACCAGTGCGGGATCAGTTCAGCCCAGTTCTGCCTCCGCTCTTGAAATCACTTATGAGCTCACTTGCATGGGTGATCATCAGGTCTGATGCTGCATCTTTTCCTATGGGGGTGTCTATTACTGGCTTAAGAGATTATCTTCAATGCTCTCTAGGTGCATTGATACATTTCATACAGTTCAAAAAAGAAAGAATCAATCAAAACCAAAATAAATTAAATTCACCTTGATTATAAGCCCATATTTTCTTTTTAAACTTGTTTTTGTTTATTTTTTTTCTGGAGCTATTTTTTCTCCTTTTTTTTTGATTGCAAAGCATATAAGTTTTTTAAAAAAACTCTTCTTTGAATGGATTTCTTTTTTTTTCTTTTTATGAAACTGAAATCTACAATGTGATGTGGTCTGAAAATTCAGTCTTACATTGACACAAAATGTAAGACTGTATCTCTGTTTCATGATGTTTTTCATTAAATTATTTTGTTCTCATTTGCAACCTATCATTAATCTTTGGAGTAGGGGAGTGGTCAACATATTAAAAGTCATCAGAATTCAATTAAATATGTGCTTAGGTTATAGTATTTAGGACATAAAGCGAGAATGAAGCAACTATAACCATTAAATTGAGAAACCTGACACAACTGAGAAATATTTCATTCTTGATAAATCTTGTGATTGGAAACTAGTAGAAATGGAAAAATCAATATAAAAAGGACATAAACTTAGTCTCACAGATGACAGATATTTGTCACTGCTGTATTAGTTCAACCTATTATTTCTTTTAATACAGTAAGTTCTCATAAACTCAGAAGCTTTATTATGTAATGGGAACATTCATTTACACAAAACCAAATTCCCAAACAGGTAAATGTGAGTTCACACATTCTACCTACCAAAGAGCTGTGTTATGGCATGGATACTTTTTTAAGTTTTACTTGCTTCCTGCTCTGTGCTACATGTTTGTCCAGATCCAATATTGGGGAGGGTTCTTAAATGATCCCAAGAGGCTGAGATTAAGACTCAAATGGGGTCAAATGCCATACAATCTTGTGAGCTTTATTTTCGGGAACAACTGATAACAGCGATAGGGCAGAGAGGAAAAGAAAGTAAAAGTTAGAATTCCTAAGCAAGAAAACGGTAGAGATGTAGCTAAGTACTGCCACCATGAATCCAGTGCTGTCCCATTGGATCAGTCTCGGTGCAGGTGATGATGAAGGCACAGCCACCGAGTGACGATGATGCTCCAAGCTCCAGGAAGACGGGGGGGGGCACACGCAGCAACACACACAAGGTCAAGTCCACTGAACAACAAAACAATCAAGCGCCCAGAGCCCACCAAGCAACGAAGAAGAAGGAGGCCCCCTATTTATAACCCCAGTGTCCCCGATTTCCCTGAACAGTCCACCCATTTCCAGGAAGACATTGTCCGCCACGCGCGCATGCCCAGGTGTTCATGATGGTCAGCTTGGTAGGCACCGCTTGAGGTGGATGTCGTGGTTTTTCTGTTAGGAACAGTTTGTCTCTGTGGTTGGCAGTTCTTACAAGATCAGATCTTTGTTGCAATAATGGTCTCTTATGAGATCATTGTGGTTGACAGCTATGTTGAGCCAAAGTAGTTCAATAACGGTCTCTCACAATGCTAAAAAGAATTTTCCAGGAAAACAATAAGCAAAAATACTGAAACTGGTTTGTAAAAAAAGGCCTCAGAGATGCTCAGAATATCTACCAGTTGATGCTTAACTTCTGAGGTACCAGAACATACACTACCCCCACCAAAGTACTCTGTATTATCTGAAGGACATACTATAGCACTCTATACTTTAGCACAGTTTATCAGAAATACATTTGGTTTCTCCTCACAATATTCCAGGATGTAAAACCTAGGACACCTTCTAGGTATGTTAGCCATAAAACACAGTTTGACAATTATTTGCCTGAAATCCCTACAGGATCTGTAGAAAATAGTGTCGTGGAGCACCAAGAACTCCTTTTGTACAATAATTCAGCAAATACTATACTCAGTCAGACTGTAGGATGACCCAGATCAATCACTCAATCTGAAAAAGAAAGTATAACTGAACATCCCTTAGGTGGATACTGTAGCCAGAAGCTAACAAAATTGATTATAACCAGAGAGGCAGGAAATTTTTCTCTTATGCTGCCCTGTTGAAATTCTTTCACTTTTCATGAGCAGGAGAACTAAGGCTGCACTTGTACATCACAGGAGCTAGAATGTGTTCTCTCCTATCTTGATAAAGGACACCGAGCAGTATAACTTTATGTTGTCAAATAAGAGGGAGATAAGGATTGATCCCTGGCCTCGGGCATATGTAGCAAAGACAAGGTTTTGGGCTGATCCCTTTTCTGAGAGGTGTGATTCCAAAGGGAGTCAGGAAGCAAGCCAACAACTGCAGTTTCACAATTTCTAACGTATGCCTATGTATTCTCCCTCTGGCAAATGTAAAAATTCTTAATAAAGACTTGATGGGAGAGTTGAATGGAGGTAGATCAAAGTATTCCTCAGAGATGCTGAAGATGCAAATCCCAGTCACCTAGAGGAGAAACATTACCCTGACTTGTTCAGCCTGAAGAAGAGAAAGCTCCGAGGAGATCTTATAGCAACCTTCCAGTACCTGAAAGGGGTGTACAGGAAAGCTGGAGAGGGACTATTCATAAAGGCTTGTGGTGATAGGATGAGGGGGAACAGGTACAAACTGGAGAGGGGCAGATTTAGACTAGACAATAGGAAGAATTTCTTCACCATGAGAGTAGTGAGACACTGGAACAGGTTGCCAAGGGAAGTTGTGGCTACCCCATCCCTGGAGGTGTTCAAGGCCAGCTTGGATGGGGCCTTGGGGAGCTTGATTAAGTGGGACATGTTCCTGCCCATGGCAGGGGGCTTGGAAACAGATGATCTTTAAGATCCCTTCCAATCCTAATTATTCTATAATTATATGATTATATGATTCTACTAAAATCATAGCTGAGTGCTCTGAGTCTAAGATTACATATTTAATCTTTCTCTAGTTTATGCCTGAGGAGTGGATGATCAAAATTCTTGATTCTCAGTAGAAATTTCTATAGCTCTGAGTTCTGTTTGTAGCCCTATGTGTGAAAGATAGAACTTCATAATCCTTTGTTTAATTTTTCCATAGATTAGGTGATGTGCCCAGTGATGTACCTAGAATATTCCAAATTTTTACACTTAAGAATCCACTTGTGGGTCACAATGTATGTCAGATATCACTGGTTTTGTGAGTTTTGTTCATTCAGGAGTCATTGAATTCTTAAGCACCATTGTCTTCAGGATCCCAGTGTCAGTTGTACTCCAAAAAGCTATGAGTTGCATTCTTTTATTCCCTTTACCTACACCATAAGGAAGCTGATTTAATGTGTTCTTTCAATGTGTCCCAATGATGCTTTGATTTAATTTTTCTAATGATTTCTCATACAAATAAAATTACCTTTTCAACAGACACTGAAATCAATTTGATTATTCTTCCCCTCCCCCCTGCAGAACACCAAGTTGATTACCAGGAGAACTAAACCACAGGACATTAATGAGGTAGAATATGAGTGAACAGTTTTGTGTTTAATGATTCGAAAGAAATCGTAAGAATCACTTGATGCCCCAAAACATGTTTTTAAAAAGGAAATAGCCAAAACTATGGTGGTCTAAGAACCACAGACTTGGTCAGATATACCTGGCTTTGAATCAGTGAAATTGAGACCCTATAAAACCAGAGAGAAATCACCAGGCATTTGTATACTAGAAATGCACAAGCACTTTCTAAAAGACAAGAATTATTCTTCATTTAACACTGCCCTTGGCTATGCCTTCACATACATTTTAAAGTGATTCTCCTGTGATTAAATGACCTCAGGATATCACAGTCAGGATAGAATATAGTCCACAGAATTTTTTTCTACTTATCATGTTTACTTAAAGGGTTTTCTTGTTCAAATAATAACAACAGATATTTTCACACATTTTCTTGAATAAAAAATTAAAATGCTGTCCCAAAAGTTTACACAAAACAGAAAATAAGCAGAACTTATCCTAAAAATATTTTAAATGCATGGCCAAAAAAGAAAATTCACTAGTATTTTTAGGTTACCTTTGCTTCTACCAAACATTAAAGGAAGTACTATTGAACCAATTTTCACAATTAACTAGTTACTAGGAAATATTTATATATACATACAGATATATATGCACACACACACATATACAGATACATATATATATAATCTGACGTAATGAAATAATTATATGATACTCAAAAAATTAAACAGCATTCTTTCAAGTGAAGGTGGTAATATCTCCATAATATTTTGAGGAAGACAGAACAGTCTTACTATTTTTTTTTTATTTTACCGTGAAACACACTTACTTTAGTACACAGAGAAATTATTTATACTTCATTGCAGAAGCTTAACAAGGTGAAAATAATACATTCATGAAAATGTGAAAACACTTTAACTGAGAATATATATAATTAGTAGATATTACTTCATCTTTAAATAACTTTTACATTTTTTTGAAAATATTAGTTTTACACTAAATAAGTTTTTTGTAAAAAGGATTCCTTTTTAAATAATAGCATTCCCTTAAGACAGAGGGGAAATTAAAAGTAACTTTGCCTCGTTACATTATGAACAATGCAATCCTATTAATGGATGTCTTTTATAATCACATTTTTTATAGTCTCCTCCTTTATGTTTTCTCATCTTATTTTCTAGTTTAAAGAAAATAGTACTTCATGTCAATATCTTCAATGCCAGGCCTACCTCTTTTTTATGTTTACAGGAAAGAGGTATGCAACAACAGTATTAAGCAGTCGTATTTGTGATGACATGCAACATCCATAAACAGATTAAGACACCTAACTGTTGTTTCATGCAGCTATATATAATGATGGGGTTTGATGTTTGTTTAATGAAGTCACAGCCAGTGAATGCCTGAAAATGTTTTTCTTCCTAGATAACACAACAGTATTTCTAGGGGCAGTGATTCTCTTTTAAATGATATAATTCTAGGTACTCACATATGAAGAACATATACTGTATATTCAACCAATTCTTTCATCAGTGACAAAGTGCAGAATCCCAATAATAGTGCACAACTTTCACTTAATAGCTTTGATCTCATCTACTGAAAGATGCTGAACCTAGAGAATGAATTGAGAGGTTTATGAACCAGAGAAATTAAATTGAAGAGTAACTTAAGTCAGTTAGAAAAACATAAGCTATTTCATTAAGGAGCTGTTATAAAATGTATACATGAAAGAGTAATGAAGAAAAAATATAGATTTCTAGTAATTTCCTACAGTCTTTGAATGGAAGGAATTTGGACTGAGTCCTCTTCACAAAGAGTGGAGGCGGAATTTTAATCTTTACCTTTTTGCTCTCTTTTTCACATCTTTTCCATCAGATAAAACTACTAATTTTTTTTTTTTAACAGTATACTTATCTGCTTATGAAATTCTGGACAGTGTAATAAAGAAAAACTAGGAGCAAATTACTGCATTCAAAGATGAAATTAAGACTAGAGTTTAGCACTGCAGCCTATGGCAAACTTTTTCTCCAATACAAGTATGTCAGCTACAAAATCAACAGTATTAAAGAATAGAAGACTACTCAGGTTCAAGCAAACAGAAACAGTCTGTTCTCCATACATTTCTATGAAAATTTAAGCTGGAAATTAGTTTTTGTAAAGATGTTGGGCTGAACATTAATGTGATCACCTTCCCAATAACACATACAATGAGTTTTTTTCTGGCCAGGCAGTTGTCAGTTATGCTGAGAAGGGTCCCATTGCTCTTTGAAAAACTGATAATCCTCAATGTCACTGAAATTTGGTCTTCTGATTTTCTGTTTTTACTTTAGGATTTTTGGTTGTTCCATGATAGTTTTTTTACTCTTCAGGTGCTTTACTACGCCCAGTTCAATCTGACCACAGCTTACAATTTTATATATTATCTTGCATGGCTTTACTATAGGTACTTTCTCATAGCCAAGCAGTTTTCCCAGATGCTTGAGCCAAAGTTATACAGCCATGCTATATCAAAACTAGGTCATGACTGACAAAAACTGAATCTCTAAGAGGAGGACAGTTCCATTTTCATTAAAAAAATAATAATAAAGAAAATCTTACCCCAAAATTAATAAAAAAATACAACCCAGGGGAAGGAAAGTGAATTAAAATAACAGGGAAACCCATTCATGTGTTGAGTCAAAAGCTCAGAAAATCCTTCATTCCTAACTTCAAATACTGAATTAAATCAGATTTGCATTTATATGAGAGAAATTCATCAATTAGATAGACTTATGATGGAAATCTGAGACATTTACCAGTATACATCAAAATGGAAATATCTCACAGAGACCTTTAACTATTGAAAAAAAAAGAAACAAAAACCCCCAAATGCCTCACTGCAGTTTCTGTAAGCACGCCCGATATGATTTTATCTAGAGATTATTTACCTAACAAAACTGAGAAATGAGAAAGGAAAAGATAAAATCTATACAAAAACTCTGAATTAATGAAGACTGAACATGTGAATGTGACACTAAAAGTCCTTTCTGACAGGTCTTTTCCTATTCTCACATTAAAAAACAGACTCATAGAATACAAAATATAGAAATATCAAAGACAAAGGTAGAAAGAGACACTTTTTAAAATATCAACTGTTATAAAAGCTAATTTTCCCTAAAGACTCCTTGGTGGAATTCAATTATTCAGTCATGAAGAAAATAATAATTTGCATTGCTGAGTTCTCTTTGCAGGACAAAATAATACAATGTAGGATGGATTAAGGTAATACTAGGGAATAGGCTAAAAACTTCAGACAAGGATTCTGAATTATACAAAAATCTCTGAACTGCAAGAAAAAAAGAAACCTAGTGTGAAGTAAGACTGTTTTTGCCTTAACGATTTTGCCTGAAGACTACCTGCTTCTGTGTCGCATTCAACAGAAGGACAATGCAGGAATGGGCATAGTGCTCTCTCGCTTGGATGGACTCTGGGCCCAGAGCTGCCTGCAGCAGGGTGTAGGCAATGCAGCAGCATGTTCAACTGAGCAAGTTGCACCCTAAAGTGTCACCACTATGGACAACAGGGGTCTGAGTTTTTGATTGGATTCCTGTGACAAATGTTTAAGTCATGGGGTGGAATGTCAAGTCAGACAGGATGCTTTTCCTTAAACATTTTGTCCAATGGGCAACAGTGCAGGACCAGGCAGGTAATGGAGGCTGCGGGGGTGGAGTGAGTCACCACAGGGCCACCCTGAGGGTCGCCATGGGGCCACCCAGAGAGTGGCCACACGGCCGGGTACCAGGCGGTCGCCATGGGGCCGGGGCCACGCCTGGACTGAAACACAGACCTGAACTGTAGCAGCCTAAACCACGCAACCAGACGACGTGGTGATACTATCTCTATTTCTCTTTCTGTCCTTCTCTATACCTCTCCTCTCACCTGTCTCCACCTGACCTCATAGCATGCGTGTCTGCTTGGATCATAGGGGCCTGGGTTACCGGGGATTTATTTCTGTAACTCCTGGCGGCTGCGTACCTCAGCTCGTTGTGCCTCCTGAAGAAAAAAACTGTTTGATATTTACCCTGGGAGTAAGCTTTTTGGTCTCCAGATCACCACACAGACAAATGGACCCACCTTTTCCCTCCTCCCTTTGTCCGGGTTGAGACACCTAGCAATATAAACGAATGTCTTTGAGTAGGAATTTTAAACACATGGCTATGCAAATTAATTCAGGACCACAT
The DNA here is from genome assembly GCA_013389865.1 of Piaya cayana. Classification (NCBI taxonomy): domain Eukaryota; kingdom Metazoa; phylum Chordata; class Aves; order Cuculiformes; family Coccyzidae; genus Piaya; species Piaya cayana. The sequence continues at coordinate 149,608 of WAAB01007955.1, forward strand.
GCAGTTTCAAATTAAAGCAACAAAATGCAAATATTCAAATATAATTTTCAGAAAGCATTTGAACTGTTACATAAGGTGTAAAAATAATCAAAATTCAAAATAAGACACTGTAGTATGCCACACAAACATATGATCATGTAGTACATTTATCAAAATAAATTTTTAAAACCATACATAATACAAACCGGTAAGAATCAGAAGACAGAGTAATTTTTTTTTTTACATTGAAAAAAAGATAAAGCATTAAAATAATGACAAAAAGTTAACCATAAAAGAATGGATAAAAGATTAAGACTTAAGGAGAACTGAAATTTTTATATTTGATATAAAATTCTAAAGGGATACTTAAAGGTAAATGTCCATTTATTTGAAAAAAAAATAATTGAAAAACTATCAGAAAGTTGTACATTGTTGTTTAAGTTATGTAAGGTGTGATCAGGCATATCTACCAGTCGGAAGACTGCAGAGGAATAAAACAAATTAGGTAAACATTATAACCTTTGCAGTTTACACAATACTAAATGGAGACTATTCTAGCTACCTGAATTTCACAAGAAAAATCATTCAATTGATATGTATGCTATTCTACAAAGAAAAAAAACCCCAAACAAACAGAATAAAAACCCCAGATAAATGAAAGTGCTAGAAGTATGAGACTGGTAAGGATATTAGACATTAGACATAGAGAATAAATAATTTACTGAATAAAGAAAATACAGCAGATACAAAGTTATTTTCAACTAGGTTTTTTGTTTTATTTCTAAATTGGAAAGTAAAGTTTTGCACTATCTGGTACTCAAGAGAAACAACTTTCCCTGCATTCCAAAATTGAAACCAAAGTCTACCAAAACTTCCAAAGTTGACAATGCATAAAAAACCCCTGGAAAACATAATTATACATGTATTTTGGTTCACTTGATAAAATAAATTTACAAATAGTGCTATGTTATCACTGGCTGTTTTCTGCTAGCTTTTCTAATAAAAGTACTTTTCTAATAAAGGTACTTTAAAGCTGCTAGCTTTTCTAATAATGTTTTAATTGGATTATTTTATACTGACAAAACCCAAACCAACAATACAGTGAACATACAAATCCTTAGAGATACCATAAATCATCTCGCTGAGCATTGATATGAACAAAATTGAACAGAAGTCTTTTCTTTTTTGAAAAAGAAAAGCTAAATGTGTGTGTTTGCTTGTACATATTTATGTTTGATAATTTGTTTAAAACTAGCATGAGTTATTTGTTCACATGTTCTAAATTATTTAATCTGAAATCACTATCCATGAAAAGCATTTAAAAAAAAGGGGAATACTTAAAAATACTTTCCAACATTCTTCAAGGTCAAACTACTTAAAAATTAAATTCCAAATTTTTCTCACCAACAAAGCCCATGTGGAATGATTACTAGAAATAACAATTGACTAAGGATTAATTGCAATCTTCTGTATGTTAAATGTGTGCTAGTGTGTTTTGACTTCTTCATACATTGCAAGCCTAAATTTCTGATCTTGTATACTGTGCAATAGTATGTCCAACTCATTGGCTTGAATTGTCAAAAAACATTCAGTAGGTGATATACAAAAACTTGGTTAAGATTCCTTTATTAGGACTTAAAGACAACTAGAATGTACACAATTATTTGATGTATAACCTTACAGAGCACTTTGACCTGGCTCTTGGATGACAGATTATAATAAATTAGCTTCTCAGTATGATTGGTGAATGAAGGTCTTTCTGTTACTGGGTTCAAGGATTGACAATGTAATTGGTTGAACTGACAGCACAATGATTGATTTTGTATATATTTGGCCACTTTTTTTTGGCACTTACTTTAATGAAGTCCTAGGTTGGACCTTGGTGAATGGAAAATGAAAACGAAAATGAAAGCCCTCCAATTTAAACAGAAAAAAAATTGACATAGTGAGTCTAGGTAAATTTTTTGTGGAATGTCCATTAACCATCTGAGAATAGTATGACATTCAAATATGAATAATCTAAATTTAACAGAGAAATGAAAAGAAGTGTTTATAATAGCTTAATGTCTCTAACAATCTGTAGGCCTTCAGGTTTTTTTGACTCCCACCTCCCATCAATAGCCACTTCACTGATTCCTAGATTGTAAGAAAGTAATAATACTAAATAGGATTCTGTGTGATATCAATGACTGGAACAGTAGCTTCTTCCCCATCAATTCAAGGCAAAGTAGATTCTCAGAAGAAGAAGAAATGTCTGAGAAAGGCACCAAGAGAAAAGAAAACCGACAGTTTCATTCAATCAATCTCACTTACTGAGGGAAGAAAGCAGCTGCCTTTTCCCTTCAGGAATATTAGAGAAATAATCACAGTTATAAGAGCTCAATTACTGCCAAGCATAGCCAGATTTCAATGGACTTTTCCATTGTTCCAGTGTGGAAACAGAGTAAATTGTAATGTGATTGGAATATGTGGGGCTGGGGAGGTGTTTTTATGTTGTGTTTGTCCTTTTTTTTCCTTTTTTCTTTCCACTAGTGATTAATTTCAGATCAAGAAAGCATATTTGAAGTGAATCATCTAGTTATCTCTTTATTTTGGTTTGGTTCTCATCATGGCACAGTCTCTGACCACATGAACAGGATTCCCCTTGAGTGAAATACTCTACATTTGCACCAAATATATTCCACACTGCAGTGGACATCAAGTCTACAGTGAGAGATCAGAGGCTGGGGTGAATCTTATAGTGTGGATACTGCATTAAAGAAGATATGAAAAAGCAAATTTTAATCCCACAGGAGGATTCCTGTTGCCCTGCAGTACATGCTTATATAAATGAGTTATTAGACTTAAGAACTCCTTGGTGCAGTATAAGTCTGGAATACACACAAAACATTTCTGTTCTGTGACACTGTGTGCATTGCCAAGGTGAATGATATCAAACACAGGACCCAGCGTTGTTCACAAATTTCAGCTGTTAATTTACATCCTACTTCTGGTTTTTATTAATATAAGCAGGTACACAGAAACAGCTGTGTTGTGGAGGGAATCAGCAATATGCAGTGTGTCTGTGAACCAATTGCTGCTAAACTGCCTCAGGGCAAGGACTCAGTCTCTGGCCTCTTATTTTTCTTTTATTTAGAAGAATAGAAAAAGATGCAGAGATCCCCACTAAGATGTGAGCTTCATAGCTAGCCTACAAATGGTTCTGTGGCTCTTTCATGCTGTTGAATCTATTTTCTGTGCTTTTGCCCAGCCACTTATAGAAAATTTTATCTACCTCTTCATTCTGGTCTTACTTTCTGTAGCAGACTCCCATGATATCTTCCTTGTTGGCCTTCCCCCTGATTCTTACTCATAAACACTCAATCCTGTCATCTCCATTGTGAAGCTCTAGAGAGCCAAAATTCTCTGTAACATACAGAGCTACCTCAACACCTCTCCTACTCTGCCTGTCCCTTATGATGAGTTTATAGCCATTCATTGCAACACTCCGTTTGTATAAGTCAACCCAACATTTTCTGTGACAACAACTGTAACAGTTTTTCTGCAGCATGACTTCCAGCTTCTTCTGTTTGTTTCACATGTTGTATGCATTGGTGAAGATGCACTTCAGTTGGGCTTTGATATCATTGCCTTTTTTAGGCAGTGAAGCATTAATTCCTATGTGACTGTTTTCAGATGTTTACATGGTTTCTATGTTGTCAATAAACTTTATGTCTTTCTGCTGCATCGATCTCCATCCCCTGCCTCCACTGAGATGGCAGACTGAAGGACATTGTTAACATACTGTCCTTCAGACTTTTGCATGCTTCCCACAACATTCTCTCTAGTGAGTCTGGTTTTACCAATTTCTCCCCTCAAAATTATTTGTGACCTCTTAAAAAGGGTGGTGATGAACTCCTGACATGGGTATGCCCACTGTGAATATGGACACCTTAGGGCTTAATAAATTCAATTTCTCCCCTCATGGAAATGTTTCATGGGAAGCTGTGGTGACAGTCTTCAAAGTAGGGTTATGTAGTTTTACTACTTGAATAGGAATTGAGCCCTGTTGAAATATTGACAAACAGGCTATATTCCTGGAGATGAAAAGTGCATATTTCAAGTTACTAAAAGAAGGATTTGTCTTGTCTACCTATATTTTTTTTTTTACTCACTCGGGATTAATTCCTTTAGTTTATGTCTATTCAGTATAGGACAAAGGGGAGAAAGAACTTTATTTGTATTTATTTTCACATATATAGCTCATTGAGAGCTTTGAAAAACATTGGCAAAGAGTGGGTTACATCTGTCTAGAGGAACCTCACAGAGAAAGCAGGGCAGGGCAGATGTAGTGGGATGAGGAGGGGAAGGTAAAAAGAAAGAGAGAGAATTCCTATTTCCTAATCCTTGCTGGAGCCAGTTCCACTTACCTTTGTGGAGAAAAGACTGAACAGGAGTTAATGCTTCGCTTTCCTGTGCAAACAGTACTTCACTTTCCCGTGAAACAGTAGTAGATGGGACAGTTTGTAGGCAATTGTTAACATAAATCAGTAATTTGTGGAAATCTGCTACACATTAATGTATCATTAGCATTATGTGTTCATTCTCTTCTGACATCACTAGCATTTCTGTTTATAGATAGGAGTAATATTAGATATTTAGATTTGCTCCAAATACAACTATTCACTGCAAAAATCCTATACGTATTTAAATACATCAGTACAAGCTAAATATTTTTTCCTTTTTATGTAACAGCAGTGAACAGCCAAATGTAAATTAATAATTCACAGTTGTCTTTAATAACTCAGAAGTCAATAGCATTTTCATAATCCAGAATGCTAATTATTGATAACATTTGTTATTTTTACATGTCTAGAAGGGGGATAAAAATATTAGTCTTACCTTCAGGGAATAATTAAAGAGAAAAGATAGAGCAATACGTGGAGGAAAATGTACAATAACTTTTTGGGTTTTTTTTTTCTTTTTTTTTATTAGTACATGATACATACTAGTTTTCTGGTTTTAAGAAATC
>WAAB01007955.1:155015-184800 GCA_013389865.1 Piaya cayana
AACAGTTCTCTATAGGATTGGGTTTTTCTGCAATTCCAGACATTCCTGGCAGTATTGGAAGTGGTCTGGATTATTTTCAAAGTTATTTTTTTCTTTTGGAAAACTTAAGAGCCTTGTTTAGCAAATTCTCAGTAGGTTGGTGATATAGATGGAGTCAGTTTGATATTTCTTGTACAAAACAATAGAACACTTCTGGTACACTGAAATGGTCTGACCATCTACAAGTGGTATTATTTTAAGAGAAAGTTAGGTAACAAATCATCTTTAATTATAAAACATGACCTAAGAAATATAAGTGTATCTTGTAAAAGCCTTCAGGGATTTGTTCATCAAAGTTCAAGTTGGGAAAACAGTTTCCCTTAGCTACCTTTTATATTCATGTGTATGTTTAACACCTACTCACACATGGTTTATTGAGTTTTATATTTAGAAACCATTTATGTGGGTTATGTCTCAGGAATAGTATCACTCTAATTACTGCTCAAAAACCTACCACTTTTAACTGAACTGTTCTAGATAGCCAATCTGGAATAAGTGGTGGTTATAAATCATAAACCAAGCTCCATAACATTATTAATTAAAACAAAATAATCTCACTCTCTTGTTTGATTGCTCTCAAGCAACTCTATCTATTCTTATTAAAAAATTCAGAGGAGAAGATTTTCTTCACTAGCTGTGAGGTACCTAATTTATTGGACATTCAGTACCTTAAACATACTTAAATTAATACAAATGACATAGGGTACTTTAAGAGCTTTCAAAGTACAGAGAAAATGTCCCCTTCACAATTTTAATCTGCATAATTTTAAGATTTTAATTTAAATCCGGTGAGATGTTCTTTCTCTCTCACTCCTATAAATACCTGGATAAGCCCATAGCTAAAGGGGATGACACTTTCAGGTATATAACAATGGTTGCTCCATTTTTCTCTATTAGTAAAGTAGTAGGAAGAATGAATGTCAGAGAAAAATAAACCAAAATTAAAAAATTTGATCTTTTGACAGTAACGTGAAGAAAGTCAAATTTGTAGTAACTCCCAGCATTATGAAGTGTAAAGCTTTGAGAAGAGAAAGGTACAGGTAGGGAATGGGAGGTAAAATGGTTAAAAAAACCAAATAAAGATAACAGAAGAAAGGATGGAATAAAAATAGCAGAAGAAAAGTCCTAAAGTAAAGAATAAACTTTTTTCTCCCAGAAATTACAGTGAAGAAGATGTTTCCTTCAGAAAAAAAAATAGACTTCAGAGACTAAAACCAACATGAACACTAAAAAATGGAGCAACACCTCACATATGGTAAANTCCTATACGTATTTAAATACATCAGTACAAGCTAAATATTTTTTCCTTTTTATGTAACAGCAGTGAACAGCCAAATGTAAATTAATAATTCACAGTTGTCTTTAATAACTCAGAAGTCAATAGCATTTTCATAATCCAGAATGCTAATTATTGATAACATTTGTTATTTTTACATGTCTAGAAGGGGGATAAAAATATTAGTCTTACCTTCAGGGAATAATTAAAGAGAAAAGATAGAGCAATACGTGGAGGAAAATGTACAATAACTTTTTTGGGTTTTTTTTTCTTTTATTTTATTAGTACATGATACATACTAGTTTTCTGGTTTTAAGAAATCAAATTATTTTTGATCCCAGTCATAAGCAAACACATGATTCCATATTTCAAGATCAACAGTTCTCTATAGGATTGGGTTTTTCTGCAATTCCAGACATTCCTGGCAGTATTGGAAGTGGTCTGGATTATTTTCAAAGTTATTTTTTTCTTTTGGAAAACTTAAGAGCCTTGTTTAGCAAATTCTCAGTAGGTTGGTGATATAGATGGAGTCAGTTTGATATTTCTTGTACAAAACAATAGAACACTTCTGGTACACTGAAATGGTCTGACCATCTACAAGTGGTATTATTTTAAGAGAAAGTTAGGTAACAAATAATCTTTAATTATAAAACATGACCTAAGAAATATAAGTGTATCTTGTAAAAGCCTTCAGGGATTTGTTCATCAAAGTTCAAGTTGGGAAAACAGTTTCCCTTAGCTACCTTTTATATTCATGTGTATGTTTAACACCTACTCACACATGGTTTATTGAGTTTTATATTTAGAAACCATTTATGTGGGTTATGTCTCAGGAATAGTATCACTCTAATTACTGCTCAAAAACCTACCACTTTTAACTGAACTGTTCTAGATAGCCAATCTGGAATAAGTGGTGGTTATAAATCATAAACCAAGCTCCATAACATTATTAATTAAAACAAAATAATCTCACTCTCTTGTTTGATTGCTCTCAAGCAACTCTATCTATTCTTATTAAAAAATTCAGAGGAGAAGATTTTCTTCACTAGCTGTGAGGTACCTAATTTATTGGACATTCAGTACCTTAAACATACTTAAATTAATACGAATGACATAGGGTACTTTAAGAGCTTTCAAAGTACAGAGAAAATGTCCCCTTCACAATTTTAATCTGCATAATTTTAAGATTTTAATTTAAATCCGGTGAGATGTTCTTTCTCTCTCACTCCTATAAATACCTGGATAAGCCCATAGCTAAAGGGGATGACACTTTCAGGTATATAACAATGGTTGCTCCATTTTTCTCTATTAGTAAAGTAGTAGGAAGAATGAATGTCAGAGAAAAATAAACCAAAATTAAAAAATTTGATCTTTTGACAGTAACGTGAAGAAAGTCAAATTTGTAGTAACTCCCAGCATTATGAAGTGTAAAGCTTTGAGAAGAGAAAGGTACAGGTAGGGAATGGGAGGTAAAATGGTTAAAAAAACCAAATAAAGATAACAGAAGAAAGGATGGAATAAAAATAGCAGAAGAAAAGTCCTAAAGTAAAGAATAAACTTTTTTCTCCCAGAAATTACAGTGAAGAAGATGTTTCCTTCAGAAAAAAAAATAGACTTCAGAGACTAAAACCAACATGAACACTGAGAAACAATGGAGCAACTCACATATGGTAAAAAAACAAAAAACAAGAGAAAAAAAAATCAGCATCGTTGATGTCTTTTTGTACTACAATGAGATTAACAGTATGAAGTTTGGATAATGTCCAGGACTTCTCAGGGTGCAAATTGCTGAAATAAAACACTTAGAAAATGTTGGAAAAAGGAAAAATGCAAAACACATGACAATCAGCCATGTAGCTAAAGGGACTAGTATAGTTTACTACAGTTGCTTAGCTATATGAGGTAGACCTTTTAATCACAGTGAAGAAAAGACAAGCTAAGTGTGGGAAACCTTGGCTGGTCTGAGGAATTAGTCTGTGAACTTAAACACTGGCCTTGAATAGATGCCCATGTATCCTTGGAGAAGATGGAAGGTGCCAAGAAGAGCTGAGTAAACAAGATTAGGAAGCTGCCAGGCCACAGGTGGAATCACCCAATTATAAAGTTACAACTGAGAAGAACTTGTCCAATTGTGAACTGTCAGTGTTTAGCTAAACCAATAGTTCATGGACACGCAGCGCGGGAAGGGGTATAAAAAATCCTGTAAAATCAGTTAAGATGGTCTTTTGGCCCACAACTTCTGTGTGTTGTGGATTGCCCCAACCATGACAGCTAAGGTGTACAATCATTAATTGCTATGCCATAGATGGACAAGGACAGTATTTCTCAATTAATTAGGGAACATACTTTCCTTCAGGGGAAGTTCTTACAATAGGTAGCTGTAACTATAGTACAATTACCACCACACACTTACTGAATAATTTGTATATCTCCTTACTTTACAGGGGTGTATTTTCCGTCTGAGATAGAGTATCACTCTGCTTTTATAAAGGATCACCAGTCAAGAATGAGAGTTTAAACACTACAATAATTAATAAGTAAGTAATAATAATAATATTAGCTATGAGCTTAATTTCGGGCTTGGTGAAATCAGGAAATATTCAATGTGATACAGAACTATTTTGGAATTAAAGGTCTAGATTTGTTAAATTATTCAAAAATAACTTTTAGGAAGCTGATGAAAGACCATTTCATTGCCTTTATATTGGGTTACCTTCGGGAGTTGGTGCAGCAAAATTTTAGAGAACTAAGCAAACATTTTTTTTTGTGGAAATTCCTGAAAATCTTTTCAGTAAACAATCTATAGAAAGAGAAATCTATAATATAGGCTTTAGTACACCTTCAATTCTTTCTGCGTAAACAGAGTATGTAATGATTTAACACCATTGTACTCTAGCTTTCTGAAACAGAGAAATAACATCCTCCCTGGACATCCTCCCTGCTTTCCTCTTCAGCAGCAATACTTCTATTGTGTTATTATTTTCCCCCATCTCTTCTTCAGAGTTAATTACTAAATGTTATTCAAATAGATAACATAAGGAAAAGAAAAATGCTTGCAGATAAACTGGAATGCTGGCACTTAATTTTCTTAACTTAATGGACTGCTCCTTTCAACTGCCTTTCTACTTCATTTTCCAGCGATATGAAAAACTTTATGTGAGTCAAACTGTTCAAGAAAGGATGGTGATGCTGTCTAAAACTGAGTTTAATAGCCTTTTTGAGCACTGCTGGCATAAATAGCTCACAGATTGCCTCTATTTTGATTCTCATTCAAGCATGAACTCAGGAAACTGATTTCATCTGTTCTGTTGATTAGACAACATGCAAAAAGGTGTAAAAAACTTTGCATTTCTTAACAATACTTTCAAAGCACATCATTAGAACATCAAATACAGTGGATTATACATTTATATGTTTCTTTCCTGTAATGTTTTTTTTTTAAATTCAATCTTCACTGCATTGCAGTGAAGTATCTTCCTTCACCTCACTAAGTACTTGTGTAGTATCACAGATGTTTCCATAAGATAATTAAATTGGGAGTCAACGGTCAACATTACAAGGTCAATGAGGACAAAGGACCACCATTAAATCTTTATAATTTAATACTCTGCCAGGTGTATATTGAATGGTCATCATTAAAAGTGAATTAACAGAAATATTCTTTGAATGTTAATCACAGGAATCAATCAGGTCTTGGTAGGTAATATTTATCTGCAATTATAAAAAGAACTGGTTTTATGGTGAAAATTCTATTTAGATGTTTAAATTAATCCTAACTGAGCTTACTTGAAAGCACCCAAGAAGAAAATTAGATAGCTGATTCCTGTGGCTGCAGCTCCTTCAACAGTTATATATTTCTAATGTATTTATTGGGACATTTACTGAACTCTTTATCTTTAATAGAATTATTGAGGAGGAGGAATATGAGTTTCTCAACTTAATATTATTTTCTAAATTTAATATTTACATTTTAAAGATTTGCAATGCCTCCTTATAAGAGTTTTACAGTAAAACTAATGTTAGTCCATGTTAGTCCACAATTTTCATTCTGAAAATTATCAAGAAACACTGTTAGCCAGTGTAACAAAAATCTGTTTCAATTGAAGCTAATGCAGAAAAATAAAACCAAGAAAGCATTTATTATTTCATTTAAAGAGAACATAACTTAAAGTCTTGCCTGTTGATATGGACATAGGAACAGTAAGGACTATTCTGAGCCATTTTAACTGAAAAAAAAAAAATAAGGTGTTCTTTTTTTTTTTCTTTTTTTTTATGCAGACAGTGAATACCATAAACACTGCTTTGAAAAAACCTCCTATGAACAATAGAGAGTTCCTATTAAAATCGTTGGTATATATATGCCAGCATGATTATTTCAGTATTTCCTGAAGTAACAATGAAATACAAACTATAGTACTGATGAACTATTATTTGAGTTGTTTGGAATAATCATGTAAAAATAGTTATTAAAAGAATTACTTCCATAGGTTTGTTGGATTGTATGTATCTGTTTATAAAGACTGTCTCATTTGTCTTGCAGTATTTTTAATGTCAATGGTTTAACTGTGGAGGTTGGTTGGAAGCTGAATTCCATCAAGCTACAACCTACTGCATTTTGACAGATGGTGTAATGGTTATACTTTTAATAAATGAGGGACCAGACTACAGAGCTGCTTTGTGTTTTTGACCCATACAAACAAAATGTTGCTGTGTTAGCTTTAACTCAACTATAGAGCTACTTTGTACTCTTTAAGTAAGTGTTGAAAAGATGTTAGCATATACACTATTGGTATACAGTCTATCAGCATATACAGCACATTTAGGAGCACATGTTCTGTGGTGAATAACATAAAACTTGTCATTAGCTAGAATCAAAAGTAAGAAAAACATTCATAGCTCTGTCTGTGTGAATAGTATTGAGCTGTACGACTGTTTCAGCCTCAGTGAAATCTGAGATTTGCACTTGAAAAAAGCCTAAACCAAGAGTGAATTTCATCTGTCCTACTGTAGATATCTATAGCTGGGTCTCCTACTTTCAGTTTCATTTATATTCAGCAGGGAAAAAAAAAAGTATCTCTAGTGGCTTTTCCTTTCACTCTAAAGATGGATGAATTAGTCTTTAGAAATATTTTTCTCTTCATTTCCTCTAAATGTGGAGCTCAGACTGCTGTTTTTAAATATTTATAATCAGGTTAGTTGAATCATACCTTTATAGATCTGCTTCTCTACCAGAAACAGAGGAACTGGAAATGCAAATTACAGGATTAATGCACTATATAGATATATTTAACACCCCAGGATTAGAGGGCTGAATTAAATTAAAACTTTGAAGCACTCTGTATGATAACTGGATAGAGGTAAGCACCTCTGAAAGGTAATTAAAATCTTAATTGGTTAATAATCTTGTTTCTCTGCTAACTACAGAGGGAGTCTATAATGATAAGGTTCTCAAAGTTAGTGGACTGAAATAGGACAATTAATTCTCCACTGCTTACGTATACACATACATACACATACACATTCACATGCACATACACATGCATGTACACGTCCATGTACAAATACACATATGGGAGATGAGCATCTCTGTATCTCTCAAGCAGGTAGAAAGTACCAGGAGAGGTAGATATACAGAGACTAGCTTTTGCTCCCTCATTACCCTCCAGACTGGGTAATCTAGGCTACATGATTTATCATGGAGTTTATGCTAGAGCAGATAGTGACATACCAACATAAATACAAGCCTACCAATTCCAGCCATGTAGCATGGAGATCTTCAAAGACAGATTACCTTATGGGGCTGAAAAGGAAAAATGCTTTGGGCAGAGCATTCCTGCATGCACTGGCTACTAGAAAATCACTAATGAACTAGAGTTTTTTAACAAAAAGAAGATATTATGAAATCAAAACAAAAGAATGCAAAGTATTTCGCAGCTGTGTTTATAATGATAGTAAATACAAAAGTCATAGAAGATCAGTGAAGATCATGAAGATGAGTGTATGGGGAAAAATTGTTACTATGTACTATAAAGTTACATTTCAGTTAAGGATATTGAACTTCTAAAACAGGCTTAAGTTATGTGAATGTGAAAATAAAACAAAGCCAACCCCCCAAACACTAAGCCCTGAATTGTGGCTATGCAGTTTCTGAATCCTTCTGCATTTACCAGCAGTTACTGTAGAATCTAAGGCATACTTGGAGAATTATCTACAAGTAAGTTTATTATCTGTTCTGGCTAGTACAAGATTATGATTAACCAGAACACATTTTGTTTCTCCCAGTGTGCCCATGAAGCCTTCTTTTTAGTAGAGAATCTTAGGAACACTGAAGGCAAAATAATTAAAAGTTTTCCAACTAAAATGTAAAAAATAACAAAACAAAAGAAACAATATATACTGAATAAATAACAGAAAACTCAGTTGATCACTGAAGCATTTGAGCTTCTTGTTTGGAAAATGAAAAGTACATAAAGATTTATTTATGGTATTTAATACTACTTCTGACTTTGAGATAATTTTTCAGTGCTGTTCTTGTAGAATATTGGTGAGTTAAATGAAAATGAAAAAGCTATCTCTACAATTTGCTCTCCAGAAGTTCTTCTCAAAGAAATATCAAGTTTGTTTGATATCAAGGGGCTCATAAATCTTAGTCAAAACAGAGATTTATTCTATTTATTCTTTACTGTTTATTTTCTTCTTGCAGTACATTTTGCATTTTTTCATGATTTTTTTATAGCTTTCAGATTCTTGTCTTGCTCTGTTCTCTTTTTTCTCAGTAAGAAATTGAAGAAGCTCTCTTAATTCTCACTAGAGAACAAATAATGGACGTGTATAATAGCTGCATTAATTCGACCTAATTTTTGGCTTCTTACCTAAGCAAATTAGAAAGACAAAATACTAATTTATTTCCTAAGATCACTTTCTGAAGGAATCTACATCTCTCCATGTATTTTATGGAAAAAATAGTTTCTTAGCCTAATCATGTAACCTGTATGCTAAAAGCCAATGTGAAAATTTAGCTAGTGTGATCATGCCTACCTCCTACATGATCTCTTTGTAATATTTATAATTTCAGGTTGAATGTGAATTTAATAGAAGGGAATGGGTTACTAAAAGGCACTCAACATGACTCAGAATGTGTTATGGTCTAATCCTGAGGGCTTAACAAAACAAATTTTAACAGTTCATTCTGGACCTTTGTTTATTTTCATGCTCATAATCTTTGACACAGTGCTTTGTTTCCTCCAGATAAATGAATTCTTTGTGTAAAAGCAAGTTCTATAACAGTAAGCATATCAAGGAAGCCAACTGCGTGATCTTCATATGAACATTCAGTGTGCCCAGGTGGCTAAGAAGGCCAGTGGCATCTTGGCTTGTATCAGAAACGGTGTGACCAGCAGGTCCAGGGAGGTTATTCTCTCTTTGTACTCAGCACTGGTGAGACNAATTTTCACAGAAAGTGTCACTGGGCACTGGAACAGGCTGCCCAGGGAGGTGGTTGATTCACCTTCCCTGGAGGTGTTTAAGGCACAGGTGGATGAGGTACTGAGGGACATGGTATAGAATTTGATAGGAATGGTTGGACTCAATGATCCAGTGGGTCTCTTCCAACCTGATACTATGAAGTGAATGAGATGACTCCCCGTGACTGTGATTTCATTTATAATTTCTCCTCTGTGGGCATACCTGCCAATGTCAATTTTCATATCGAAAGCATGTGAAAAATACTAACATTTTATTAACTAAACTATTTCTCATAGCTTGTAGCACTAGTATGGCCCTGTCCCGCTGCTACATATGTAAAGCAATCTTGAAATTCTCTGTATTATGCTAGGAAGTGAGAAAGAATTAAAAATACTAGTGAAATGACAATGTGATTGAAAGATTACACTAGAAGTACATTGCTTTTCACATTTCTAGACATTTTAAAATAGACCTTAGTTTATCTTCTTTTGTGAAAAAACATCAGCTTGTGTGAAATTGTGGTGTAAAGTTCTGTCTCATGCATGAGATTGGGAGAAGTGATCTCTTAATTGTCTGTGTGGTAGTGACAAGACTGATGGCAATCACTTTTAAATTCGGTCAAAATTACAACAACTGCAAGAATTTGGTGAAGGATTACTTTTACAGACAGAAGTAGCCTCAAACGAGGTTTTGCCCATGGCTCAGTGTTAGGGCCAGTCCTATTTAGTATCTTTGTTAATGATCTGGTTAAGGTGATAGAGAGCTTCTTCAGTAAGTATGCAGAGGATACTAAATGGGGTGGAAGTATTAATCTACTCAAGGGTAGGAAGGCTTTGCAAAGGGATATGCACTGGCCAGATCAATGGACTGAAGCTAATTGTACAAGACTCAACAAAACCAAGTGCCAGGAACTGCACTTTGTTCAGAACAACTTGATGCAATGCTACAGACTTGGGGAAGTGTGAGTGGAAAGCTGCTTATTGGAAAAAGACCTGGGGGTGCCGGTCAGCAGTCAACTGGACATGAGCCAGTAGTGTGCCCAGGTGGCCGAGAAGCCCAATAGCATCCAGGTTAATATAAAAATCAGTGTGGACAGCAGGAGTACGGAAGTGATCGTGCCCCTATATTCAGCATGGGTGAGGCTGCACCTTGAATAATTTGTTCAAAGATATTGATCTTCTGAGGTGTGTCCAAAGGAGGGCAACAAAGCTGGTGAAGGGGTAGGAGAACAAGTCTTATAAGGAGCAGCTGAGGGAACTGAGATTGTTTAACCTGGAAAAGAGAAGGCTCAGGAGAAACCTTATTGCTCTATATTTATCTGAAAGGAGGCTGTAGAGAGGTGAGTTCTTGCAAGTAACAAGGGTTAAAACAGGAGAAGATCATCCCAGATTGTACCAGAGGAAGTTTAGATTGAATATTAGAAAAAAATGTTTTACAAGAAGAGTGGTGAAGTGTTGGAACAGGCTACCCAGAAAAGAGGTGGAGTGTCCTTCCCTANTTGTGTATAGATGGCAATTCATGACATGGTTTAGTACACATGGTGGTGCTGGACTGACAGCTGGATTGAATGATCACAGAGGTCTTTTCCAACCTCAATGATTCTACGATCTATATGTGTACAAACAATGTCACCCACAAGTGCTAATACTTGACGTAGATTCAAAGAGAATATAAGGACACAGAGAAAAGGGAAAATAATAGAAAAGGGAGAAAGAATAGAGAAATAATTCACCACCTTCTGGATCTGGTGACAGTTTTGTGGTCTTGGGTAAGAAATTGCGGTCCAAGAGGCAGTGGGTGCACATGGACACTTCTTGGCTTCACGATTTCTAAACAAATGTCTGCCCACCATTATCATAAGGGGTCCACAGAGAAGGGATCTTGCTGCCCTGGTGCAGTGTTTCTGCTGGAAAGATCTAGAAGTGTTGAATGCATAGTGGTCCCTCCTAGTTCCCCAAATGGATCTTGGGGATTATAAAGGTTGATAACTGTCCAAAGGACCCTTTCCAGAATAACTCCTAAGCGAATTCTCTGGGTGCTTAGGCAAAGTGGGAGTGTTATTTCCTTCCCTCACACATTCAGAGTGATTCAGTTTTACAGCTGTTCCTCAGCCACAAGACACCATTCCTATCATTGGGGCAGCAGGAGCTGCCCTACATCTCATACATATTTTTTCATACTAAAAACAATATTGAAGATGCATTAAAACAAATCTTGTAAGACGATTAAAGAAATTTTCCTTACACATATAAATCTTGAACTTAGAGAAGGACTAGTCTCATTCAGAAATTCTAAAGACACTAAATTCTAAAATGCAACAAATAAGGAAAATTGTATTCAAGAACTTTATTTAGGAGGACTTAGAGTTGTTTGTTTTTAAAAAGATCTGTAATAACAATAACTAATCAAATGCTGTAGTAAAAATAAATACTTTTTGAACCATTACTGTTAACAATTCCTTTACATTTCTATTATTGTAATATTGCAAATAATTACTAATTAATGTGATTATTCTTGTAGAGATCACTCAGATATCAGCACCTGAGAATATCTTATTGAGTTTGCAAAGCCATCAGTACCTACTAAATGTCTGAAACAAGAAACTGAATGTTTATTTATTAGTTTCAGAGTAGAAAAATAAATATTTCCTTGAATGTTTATTTATATTTTCTCAGCCTTACTGGCATAAAAATGAAATCAAGGTATTTCTATGTAACAGAAGAACTCTTTTACATTTTTTGAGTATATTAAATTTTTAGGNAAAGTGGGAGTGTTATTTCCTTCCCTCACACATTCAGAGTGATTCAGTTTTACAGCTGTTCCTCAGCCACAAGACACCATTCCTATCATTGGGGCAGCAGGAGCTGCCCTACATCTCATACATATTTTTTCATACTAAAAACAATATTGAAGATGCATTAAAACAAATCTTGTAAGACGATTAAAGAAATTTTCCTTACACATATAAATCTTGAACTTAGAGAAGGACTAGTCTCATTCAGAAATTCACAATACACTAAATTCTAAAATGCAACAAATAAGGAAAATTGTATTCAAGAACTTTATTTAGGAGGACTTAGAGTTGTTTGTTTTTAAAAAGATCTGTAATAACAATAACTAATCAAATGCTGTAGTAAAAATAAATACTTTTTGAACCATTACTGTTAACAATTCCTTTACATTTCTATTATTGTAATATTGCAAATAATTACTAATTAATGTGATTATTCTTGTAGAGATCACTCAGATATCAGCACCTGAGAATATCTTATTGAGTTTGCAAAGCCATCAGTACCTACTAAATGTCTGAAACAAGAAACTGAATGTTTATTTATTAGTTTCAGAGTAGAAAAATAAATATTTCCTTGAATGTTTATTTATATTTTCTCAGCCTTACTGGCATAAAAATGAAATCAAGGTATTTCTATGTAACAGAAGAACTCTTTTACATTTTTTGAGTATATTAAATTTTTAGGCAAGTAACATGCACAGGATTGCAGTCAATAAAGGACAAAGGAAAAGGTGAAAATATTTTTCATAAAATGTTAGTCACCTAATGAAAGGCATAATAAGAACAAAACAACAATTAACTTGTTCTTTACTTAACAAGTAAAGAACTTCATGATAAAGCATGGTGAATAAAAATGTCACTGATATGACCATCAGTTTTGTGTGTTCTTGTTCTTCATGAAATTCTAGTTTTGATCTTTTAGCATTTATTTAGATTATAAAGGATTTCTTTTCCTCTGAATTTTAAGTAAACAATGTCTAGATTAAAAATATGTGTATTGTTTCTCTTGGTCTTTTATTCTTTAAACTTTAAGGAATAGTAGGCAAAATCTTTAAGGGTGATAGGAATAAAGATGTTGAAACCAAATAGATTAAAAGTATGGATGTTAGACATACTGTAAAAATATATTAAGCCATAATTGTTAAAAATGTCATTGCTATTAAACAAAGAGGTAAAATTCATCAATCTTTAAAATATTCTGGTTACAGCTGCCTACTTTCATCTAGATTTAGTTTTGCTCTTCTGAGTGCGGCTTTTAAACATTGACCCAAGTAAGTTATCACTTCCTGGAATAAGGAATTTCCTATGCAATCAAGTGCAGTATATGATATTGTATATGTAGTGTTCTCTGTTCCAAGCTTTCTATTTCTCTTCTAAGTACGAAGCTAATTCAATACTTCTCTCTCAAGGAAGAGCTCTTACAGTAAAAACTGAGGGAATAAATTGCCCAAGCAAAACCAACTTCATTCACACTCCTATAAGATCCAATGAAAAGGTAACTGAAATAAAATTAAGTGGAATATGTCCATCTTAATTGGAAAATTTTAGTTTAGAGTTTGGGAAAAGGGGGAAAGGGAGTTGGAAATATCCAGAAGACTAGAAAGATTAAAGTTGAAATATACATCAAAGTGTAAATGATACATTAAGTATATTAAAATCAATTTTTTTGATGGTTCTCTCCACAGAAAATGTTAGAATCTTATATATATATTTAATTAGAGGACATCAGTGCTTTGAAGATGTATGAAACTGAGTTTTGGTATAATTGCAGTAGTTAAAAAGTCAATGAAACTATACGAGTTGCTTGGTACTCTATATCTGTATCCTGGTTAAATTCCAATTTAAGCAACTGTACTCTAGGTACCTCAATTAGAGTTGTTTCATGCTATTAAGCATATTAACTGCTTCATCTTAAAGCATTTCACTGGTGCATTAAATTATCATTTGTCTCTAGTGTATGTATTTGCTTGACCAGTAGTCTATTCAGAATTACACAATTGGTTCTAGAATCTGCAATGTTGTGCAATCATTTAAGAAGAAATGTGTAATGAAACCTACTGTTTCTAACCCTTTCAAAAACTGTTTGACATATTTATTGTTTAAAGACTCTAAGTGAACCTTATATAGCAAAAGAGGAGTGCTTAAGGAATTTTGATTCACCATAAAGTAAATCAGCTACAGAAGCCTCTGAAATATATCTGCTCAAAAAAATACCTTCTCATTTTTTACACACAAAAAATTCTGAGGACAATGAAAGGGGAAGACATACTAGAAACCAATAATGTATTGCTAGATTCATTGAAATCTTAACAATTTAATGAAAAGGTACTTATTGGTACAATCCCATATATTCATAGAATCATAGAATGATTTGGGTTGGAAGGGACCTTAAAGATCATCTAGTTCCCTGCAATAGGGAGGTACACCTTCCACTAGATTAGGTTGCTCAAAGCCTCATCCAGCCTGGCCTTAAACACCTCCAGGGATAAGGCTTCCATGACTTCTCCAAGCAATCCTTTCCACTGCCTCACCACCATCACAGTGAAAAATTTCTTCCTAATATCTAATATAAATCTACCCTCTTGAAGCTTAAAGCCATTCCACCTTTTCCAGTCACTACATGACATTTAAAAAAGTTCCTCTCTAGTTTCTTTGTAGCCCTTCTTTAGGTACTGGAAGACTGCTATAAGGTCTCTGCAGAGCCTTCTCTTCTCCAGGCTGCACTATCCCAACTCTCTCATCCTTTTGTCATAAGGGAAATATCCTCCTCCCTCCCCTAAATAAAACCAACCAAACAAAAAACAGAGAGAAAGATGCCTTTTAAATGTTCCCTAACTTGGCATCATCTTCTTAATTGGGAACATAGGACATAAATCATCAATGAAGGGAGTTAATAATAAACAAATAGTGTTAATAAGTAATGGATTTTTTTGTCTGACTAATACGAGTTTTATTTACTTCACTTTAATTTTTTTCTTCATCATACAAAATTAGCTATTTTTCAGAAAGAACTTTTATTCTAAGGAAGCATATCTCCCACAGCTATCAATCTCACTAAACCATAAGCATTGTGGGTTTTTCCCAAATGCTGCAATATCTCCCTGTTCTTATTAAAGCTTTTACATAAAACTACTCTGAAGTGTATTTTCCAGATAGTAATTGTCCAGATAAATTCAAGTTTTTCAAATCTACTTCTTTATTATGATCTAAACCACACTTTTCATTTCTGATTGGATTCCTTCTAGCTTTTCAAACCAGATCTGGTCACACACGAAAATATTTTCTTTTTCCATCATTAAATCAAAGCAGTGGTGTTCTTTCTACCCAATCACTTAATATATTTCACTGTTTGACTAGGATTTGTTTTAATATTTTTAACAGCCATCATAATCTTAAAAAATTATTTTTCAAGTTATTAATCTTTTCTATTGTCTTATACTAATGTTTCCTTGAAATAAAGAAGCAATTGCAGAGGGCAACCAAACTGATACAATTTCAAAACTTCAATTATTAAAATATCCCCAGAAAGTGTATTCCTAAAATAGGTATATTTTCAAAACCAAACTAGTATAAACATAGAAAATATTCTCAACTAGTTATAAATGCAAGGACAAGCTCATTAGAAAAATAAATGAATTTGATAATGAGAAAAACTAAAACTAAACCTCTCAAAGGGCTGTGGTCCTTCTGAGTTCAGAAAATTGCAGTAAAACATTGAATGACTTATCACTGATGCTTCCAAAATTTGCTAGAAAAAATAAACTTATAAAACCAAGGTTGACTGAGATTAGATGTAATAGATATAGATAAATACACACACATTACTCATTTGTAAATATTGAAAACTCTTTAAAATGTTTTACAACTGAAAAGTAATTAATGAAAAGGCTAAGAAAAGAAAAGACAAGCAGTGTGATTTTGCTTCTGACAAGGTATATTAGACCCTCCAATAACAAGCATTGTAAATGTAGTGCATTTTATTATAACTACACTCAGGAGGCTTTCAGGATTAGGATTAGGATCATCAGGTGTCTCTTTTGTCTTTGGGTTCCAGATTCTCCCTTTATTGAATCTTTCATACAACAGTATTTACCCAGGTCAGCACTTTTTGCAATTATGCAGAGCATCATTGTCCTTTAATATTTCAATGGATTATGATTCATTTGGATTCTCAGCATGCAGACAACAGATATTGAAAGTATGATGGCATGGACTGTTTGCCATGATTTAGGATCTTGTTTTGTGAATCGCTTTATGCAGATCTAACGAACTGTAGCTCAGTCCCATTGTCGATAACAAATAATTTTGCTTCTTGCATGACACTCTGAGATTGGTAGACTGCCTTGGTGGTTCTGTGCTTTTAAATAGTTCACATTAATCCTGGTCACCCAATGAATAACACTGCAGAAGTGCTAATTCACTACCAGAACTTCTTTAGAAGCAAATATTTAGTGTGTTTTAGAATAAAACTCGGGTGTACTTCTGGTGGCAATTAAGTGCAGTGACTGCTTCCAGCTTTCAATGTATCTCAAAAACACTATGCTCTATGTAATCTTTTGAGTTATCCTAGCATGATTTTAACGCCATTGTATTCCCTTATGTTACACTGTCTGGAAAGTGGCATATACCTTCAATTTTATGGTTTGCAAAAATCCACCCTAATGAATTGCAGCACAGCCTTCTAAATACAGACAGTTTTGTTTGCACAAAAAGCCCCCATCAAAATAATAGATAAGTCATCACACAAGGCTAAGAGGTCCATGGCATTTAAATCACAGCAGTACTTTATAAGTACTAGATAATAAGGGTATGGCAGTCTTCTGTGAAGGTAGTGGCTACAAATCTCTCTGCAGTATTTGCCCTGAGGGATCAGAGCAATTAACTACACTTAGAAGTGTCAGTTCAGTTGCTGGCTACCATCCATTTACTGCTAAGCAATATGTGCCTGTGGTCCTGTCGCTACACGGGGCTGCTTTTATGATTTGGTGCTTAGGTGGGGGTTGAGTGCTAGATTTCAGTACATTTAATTCAGGTAATGCATGCCCAACTGCTAAGACTGTGCTTCTAAAGCATGTACCAGGATGTTTAATCAAATATTGGTACTAGGAATAAGACTAGGCTACTGGACAATATACATCCAAAATAAATGGATGTAGGATGACTGTGAATAATATCAGATCATATATTAGTATTAATATCAATTGGAGAAATGAGATTCCACAAATATCTCTCTCTGTGTCAGAAATAGGAGCTAAGGTGGGGGAAAAAAAGGAAAGTTCAATGAATTTTTTTTAAAAGTTTTCTGTCGTAGCAGAAGTCTGTATCAGACCAGTGTAAGATCCTTCAAAACTTATGTACAACAGTTCCTTGCATATTTTCTTTAAATAATTAACAAGAATGAAAATGTACTAGAATGCATGAGATACAGGACAATTTTGAAACTCATTGATTGAAATAGCCTTGCACTTTGTCCCTCTCAGATTTAAAACACAGACAGAAGTGCTCAGAGTTAAGATCCAATTGCCTTATTAATATGAATAATCCCCTTTTCAGAAGTGCCCCATAGGATCATTACAAGAAAAAAGGAACATAGTTATGAAACATGTTAAAGTGGAGATGATAGATAGCAGATTAAACAGAGGAGAGAGGTCACAAGTGAAAACTCTGAGTCATTTACATAAAAATAAATGAAACTCAGTGTATAGAGGATATTGTGCAGAAATATCACATCAGTAAAGAAAAGTAAGGGTCACAGATTGGAAAAGAATCCAGGGAGATTTCTTAACAACATAGAAAAGATCAAAGTCCTTGAAACTATGAGTCCAAACCTCTTTGTTATAGTGTTGAGTTTTCCTTTTACCTTTTCTTTTATTTAACTCATGTATCCTATCTTACATTTTCTTTCCCTTCTTTCTGTAAAGGAAGTCCTAGCACCTCTATTAATGTACTTTTTTTTTTTTTTTTAGTCTTCAGGTGTCTCATCTGTAGCGTGACAGAGAAAAAAGATGTTGCCAATTATATCAGTGTGACTTTATACACTGAAGGGAATTGCTGGAAATCTGAAGAGAGATGGTAATACAGAGAGTGAGTTGTAGAACAATCCATTTGTTAGTCACGCAATGATCATACCATAAAGATCAAATATTAAAAAAAAAGAACAGAGAAAAACATATTGGATAATGAAAGTACTGGAGAAAAGTTTTGAAAGTGAGAAGATTTTTACACTGTTGAAAAGCATTGTATACCAAACATTGCTCACAAAATACAAGATTCACTGGCATTGCTAGCAGTATTAGTACTGTATTGCAGCGATAAAGCATGACATCCAAGACACAACTATTAAATATTCAGGGAAATGTATTTTGGTGGTTAGGAGTTCCAGCATTCAAATAACTATAAAATTAGATTGAGTAGAGTGTAAAGGAAAGCATACAAGTAAGTGTAACAATGACATTTTCAATGGTTAGAAGTAAATAGGAGAGACAGTGAAACTTCAGAAGGGTTCTGTCTCAACAAAACAGAAAAAATGTCATTGTAGCTAGTGTTTTATAACTGAAAAGAAACTGATATTTTCAGCATATATAATATGTATTCATAAAAACTAATAAATAAATAAATGTTATTCCTATATAACTGTCCTAAAACATCTTAGTGGCAAAAAGTAAATAATGGAAGCTACAGGAAAAAGAATGTAAGAACAATCTTTTGTGTGTTTCTCTGTGTCTCTTCTGTGTCCAGTACATGCATACCAAAGCGAAAGTTGTTATCATGATTTTTCCTTAAGTTGCTACCACTGGGAAGGGACTGTTCATAAAGGCTTGTAGTGACAGAGCACGGGGGAATGGATATAAACTGGAGAGGGGTTGATTTAGGCTAGACATAAGGAAGAATTTCTTCATCATGAGAGTAGTGAGGCATAGTCACAGGTTGCCCAGGGAAGCTGCGGCTGCTCCATCCCTGGAGGTGTTCGAGGCCAGCTTGGATGGGGCCTTGGGAAGCCTGATCTATTGGGATGTCCCTACTCATGGCAGAGGGGTTGGAACTAGATTATCTTTAAGGTCCCTTCCAACCCAAACTATTCTATGAGTCTATGATTTCTCATATCATACTTAGCTGTTTCCTTCAGCTAGAATGGCATGGTTTGCCTTTGTCAAATGTGTTTGATGTGCATAGGTCTCATAGAAACTCAGTAAGTCATAATGTCTCCTGAGAGGACAATATTTTTGAATACAGGTTTTCAAAACTCTTGTGAAAAGAATACAAATGTTGCAGTCTCCACAGACAAATCATCATGACTATTGTTCGACCTTAAAAACCAAATAGTGTCTCAACAGTTAGTCCCTCAGCTCCTCAGCAGAGAATCACAGACCTCCTGTCTCTTCATAGATCTCTTCTGGACACTGCCTTTCACATTAGTTCTTAGTACTTTGAGCCCTGTGTCCTGAGCACACAAATCCCTTATATATCAAAGTTTACTCTCTTCTTTACTGTTATTTCAGTTAAGCAAGACTTACTTTTGATATTGTTGCATAAAAAAAAAAAAAAGATTACATTACTGAAGTGAGGTGCCATGCTACCTTTAATAAATCTCCTGTACATTTAGACATCACCATTTCTTTGAAACCAGGAAAAGCATAATGGAAAGCTTTCCCTTTTCTTCTTTCTTTTTGTTTTTTTTTTTTCTCCCAGAAAATAATGTAAGGGGTGGTAATATTTTATCTAATCCTTGATCTTTCTTAAGCTTCTGCCCTTCTCAAGGTTTCCCACTGTTCTACTGCATTAAAAGATGGCACCTTTTATAGCCTATTTCCCAGCTACTTTGGAATTGACACTGTGGAAAGTGCGCTTCACAGACTTGCCTGAGACATTAGACCTATCATTATCTGTTTACTGAAAATTAGTGGCTATATGTGCTGAACTTCTGTGCTTTGCTAACAAAACATTTTTTGCATTTATGTGGGCAAGGTCTCTGATAGGATGCATAAACACTCATTTGTTAAGTTGAGACTTAGCAGCAGATGTATCAACTCCCATTCATTATAGTATAATACTTTATCCAATTTCATAGAATCATAGAATCACCAGGTTGGAAGAGACCCATCAGATCATCAAGTCCAACTGTTACTATCAAGCTCTAAACCATGTCCCTCAGGACCTCGTCTACCCGTGCCTTAAACATCTCCAGGGAAGGTGAATCAACCACCAACCTGGGCAGCCTGTTCCAGTGCCCAGTGACACTTTCTGTGAAGAATTTTTTCCTAATGTCCAGCCTGAACCTTGCCTAGTGCTGCTTGAGGCCATTCCCTCTTGTCCTGTCCCCTGTCACTTGGGAGGACAGCTCCCTCTCCTCTACAACCTCCTTTCAGGTAGTTATAGAGAGTAATGAGGTCTCCTCTCAGCCTCCTCTTCTCCAGGCTGAACATCCCCAGCTCTCTCAGCCATTCCTCATAGGACTTGTTCTCCAGTCCCTTCACCAGCTTTGTTGTTCTTCTCTGGACTCACTTCAGAGCCTCAACATCCTTCTTGTGGTGAGGGGCCCTCAGCATATATTTTCTCTTTTAAAGTTATTGATTCTTCCACAATTGTTTTCCACACATCTTGCTGTTGCTTCTAACAACAAAAATCAACTGGCCAGAGAGAAAAAAACACTCAGATTTCTTTTTTGACAAACTTACTTTCATTTCACCAAATGAGACTCAAGCATTTACTCAATTTGAATTCTATACTGATAAAGAATATTATAAAATAGCTTTTTATTCATAAGTAGAAAATACAAAATTTTCCTATGCATATGAATACACTTTGATTTCTCCCAGTATTTTTGTAATACATTGTCAGATAACTCTCAGAATAAGGAAATTTTTAAAATCTCAAAGAGGCAAGTCTCAATTTTATTCAGTTATATGGAGGAGACACTCAGACAGAGAATTATTATCTTGGATAAATTCTAGCCTGATTACTTCAATCTGTGAATGGATTTAGTGTTTCATTGTTTCTAAAACTGGAATGAAACTTTAACTTGGGCTTGTGAATTGTAGTATAAGTTTAGTATATCCAGAGTTTGAGATCCCAAACAAAATGCTGGAAAAACCCCAAAAAGCTCCCTCATCAGTTTCTTAACAGATAACATTACCCTTCCTCCAAGTGCTTGAAAATTGCACCTCAATAGTGACATAATTTAACTCCCAAACAGCAACTAAGCCCCACCCAGCCATTTGCTTGCTCTCCCTTGAGCTGGATAGAAAGGACATTTGGAAGAGTAGCCGTGAGAAAAATTGAGGATTGAGGTAAACATAGTTTAACAGACAAAGTACAAGCTGCATGAACAAGTAAAATAAGGGATTTTTTCACTGCTTCTCATCAGCAGGAAGTGTTCAGTTATTTCCAGGAAAGCAGGGCTCCATCATGCACATACATTACTTGAAAAAACAAATGTCATAATGCCATATGTTCCCACTTCCTCGTTCTCCCTCCTGCTTTTATCTGAACATGCTGTCATATGGTATGCAATATCCCTTTGTTCATTTAGGGTCATCTGTCCCAGCTGTGTCCCATCCCAACTTCTTGTGCTACCTCAGCCTACTCACTGGCAAGGCATTATGAGGAACAGAAAAGGCCTTGATTCTGGTCAAGAACTTCCAAGCAATAACTAACACATCCCTGTATTATCAGCACTGTTTTCAGCACAAATCTAAAACATGGCTACCTACAAGTTACCATGAAGAAAATTAACTCTATCCCAATGAAAATGAGAAAACGTAATCTGATAAAATAACATGGCCATTAGTTAAACATATCACAAGAAAGGTCTTTGTAAGGAAGTAAGGCAAATTACTTCCCTGAGCACATTTTTTTTCTTATTAATAAAACAGAAGACAAGAACTATTTGGTAGTATTTGCCAATTTCACAGATGATTATTTTTCTTGACAATCATGCTGCACAAAATTGCCTAGCAGATATCTGTACCGTTGAGAGCTGGACCCCCTAAAGAGTCTATATTGCGTAACATAAAAGATGGATTTTACTATACACCTCACAGATTTATAGAAAGATGTAACTGAAAAGAGGAAGAGTTTCCAGTGTCTTTGCTATAAAGGGTCAATAAATTGAATAAGAAAAGAATTTTCACTAGGTGCAGTGAATTATATTTTTCTTCTGAACTATCCAGGAAATCATTCCAAATTTTTTGAATCCCTTAATTCCGATGTTGATTCTGTTCACATTGCAGAGGTCTTGAGGATGGCTTGTATTGAGGTCAGTTTTGCTTACAGTACATTTTAGAAGAATGACAATTATAGAAGCCAGGAGAAGACAAAGTTTCTTGCAAACCTGTAAGCCTGTACCTATTTAATGCTAAATTAGCATTGCTTTATGCTAATGATTTATGTTGGTAGAGTGATCATCTCATAAATTGTTGCCTGGGCAACAAGTATGAGAAAAAAATAAAGAATATTTAGAGCAGGTTTGGTGCACAATATTCATGCATACTGAAAAGAACTCTTTTACTGTGAACCTCTGATTAACTGTAGTATGCCTCAGCGTTTCTTGAATGAAAGTATGACATTCATGTTACCTCTTTTCTGCAAGATGTCTAAACAAAAGTGTGAAACCTCCTTCAACCAATTGTTAGTCTCTGTGTGGTGATCTGTCCCTTCTCAAGCTAATTCATTGCCATGCTTTGATAACACATCTATTAAAAGTGCTACAATTTGAGATCATATTAAAAAAAATTGTCTCAAAGCACTTGGTATATTTTTCTTTCAATAGATTTACAACTAATAGTAGACACAATATCAATGCAATTGTTTAGAACAAACAGTATATCATTCCCTTTTCTGCCATTATGGAAGATTTAGAACAAGATTAATCTGTGCTAGGTTAAGTATCTAAATATTACGAGTTTGATTCTTCTTGAAACTGCAGACTTTTAGATTTAGGCATGGGATTAAGTTTACTAGTACTGGCAGCTCACTGATTTAGAGAGCTATTCACCTGATCAACTGTAGATATCTACCCTAAAGGGAGATACCGGATTCTAACTTTCTTAACCGGAAGGTATTTTCTCACAGGCAAATGTCAATATCATATTCCATCAGAAACTCCTTAGGGTATTTGAGACATCTACCAGGAGCTGGACCTGCAGTTGACCGTCACCCTCCCAGATTAACCAGTGAAACTCAGGCAAGATACTGCATTTTCTTAAATGCACTAGAAACTAAGGCAAATTAGGAAATTTTGACAATTAAACTAAGCCCTACCTCTATGATGAAAGCTTAAATGTTGACACACAGACTTCTCCTGTTAGATATTTGGAGTCTGGAGCCTGTGTGACATTCTTGCTAAAAACTTCTTGTAATTTCTACATTATCTGCAACTTTTAGTAGATATCCATTAATTAATAAATATTACATGGGGCATATTTCTGGGTTTGGTGGTTTTACTGGGATTTTTTTTTACAATATGATATGCAAGGCAATTAACTTTTACTTCTCCCATGTACTAGAAAATGATTTCTTGAGTTAAATAATCTAAGTTCATACTTTGATATGAGGTACTATTTTCCTTCACTGATAACTAAACAGCATGGACAAATCATATATATTAAAAAAAAGTCTGTAGAAAAGTCCAAATTAGATCTGTTAATTTTCAAGTTAATGGCTTCTACTTTTATTTTTAACTCATACTCACTTTCGTCCTAGCCCTATGTGATTGCTTCACTTGCATTCATACATTTAGATGTCATAGTTATTTCACAAGCCTGATATGTCTACCAAGAGGTTTCATATCATGTCCAACTAAAAAGCAAATGCTCCCCAGGCTGTAGAAGGAGTAGTAAAATTGTTCAGACCTGTATTAGTTCAGTACATTACTTATGGCACAGAAACATTTCTGTTGCTAAACTTCTCTTGTTAATCTCTGCTCAAGCACTGGAATGTTATTCATTTTGAGAGAAATACAGTAACAGGTATACAAATTGTTCAAGGACTAGAGTATTGCATTGCTTTAGATCTAACTGCAACAGAAAGTGGTGATCCTTCCCACTCTCCTTTACCGCTCTTGCAGCAATTAATTCCACCTGCCTTCCTTGCATTAGAGATGATTATTGTGAGACTGTAGAATGAATAAGACAAGATGAAAACTAAGAGAGGTAATGAAAAAATGCTTACCAAAGTGAAGTGATTAATTTTTATATTTTTATATTAAGTATACTTAATTCAGAAGGAAAAATACTACTCTGTTGTTCACCTCCCTCTGTGATATATTACATAATATTAACACTGTTTATCCTTATTATTTCCTAAA
Organism: Piaya cayana; assembly: GCA_013389865.1. Lineage (NCBI taxonomy): Eukaryota > Metazoa > Chordata > Aves > Cuculiformes > Coccyzidae > Piaya > Piaya cayana. The sequence continues at coordinate 178,890 of WAAB01007955.1, forward strand.
ATCTGTCCCTTTTTTTGCTAATCTTGCATACTGCCTTTGCAATCCTTTGTCCCTTAAATAAATCATCACATAGAAATTTAAATGTTTTAGACTGTAGTTCTAAAGTAATTATTAAATTACTAATTTTTTTTCTTTTACTAAACTTATACTTAAATATCGGGTTCACCTTTGTTTAGTATTTTAAAGTCTCTATGTTTATTGATTATGTTTATTTATCTTCCTGTGTGTGTGTTCTTCAGTTTTCATGTTTCCCATGCACCACAACAAAATTTTTACATCAGAAGCAAAACAGAAAAGCTTGTTTCAGTGAAAGGTTCTAGATCCAAGACAGAATTCCTTATTTAAGACAAAAACTTTTAGTCTAAAAAGAAATTCGGTTTTCAAGTTCAATTCAATGAATGTTTTTGAAAACCAATTAGAACATAAAAATAACTTGTATCCTAAAAGTCTGTAGTCTATTAAATGGTTGATAGCAGTCTTTTAAGAAAGTATTTTCAATTTGTTATAATAAGTCTATTTGGAGTTCTTTTTTGTTGCTTAAAATGTCTATGTGGGTATGTACAAGAGAATTGCAAAAGAAAATACATAGTATTTTTAAAATTTGTTTTGTTTCTTTCTGTTGTTTTGGCTACTGTACAAAGAACAAAATAGGCTAATTCCTCTGAAATTTGCTTTCAGGCCATTCTTAGGGAAGGAAAAAATAAAAACAAATGTAATAGATCCATAATATTTCCTAGAAGTGTCATTCAAATACACATAACATTGTGTGAAAAATCCTCTGTAAATATCCACAGTACAGTATTTTTCAGATATTTCGTTTAAGCCAATTAGTCTAGATTCTTTGAAAATCTTGCATTAGCTTGTTACTAACACAACATTGGCACAAAGCTGACTTAACTAGGCTCAAGAGAATTCCACAGCCGTGGCATTATTATTAGGTTGCATAGGGTTTGCAAGTCTCAGTTTAATAAGAGTGGATGAGGTATTTTTATGAAAAGGTAAATGGGTATTTTGAGATCCATTAATTGTAGAAAGATTATTAGAGTCCTGGCAGCAGAGCCAGAATGATCTGAAACAGAAGATTCTAAACTTATATGAAAACATAAGTGATCCCTTTGTCTAGGTCCTTGTTTGGCTGTAGCTCAGCCCCACATTAAAACCAGAACAAGGTTGAGACAAGAGGACAGTACGTAAGAAAATAGTAAACAATAACAAAACTCTGAAAAGGCAGAGGTTCTCAACACTTTCTTCAGCTCTTTGCCAGTGTTGCTGGGCCCTGGACTTGGGACCAAAACCCAGGTTAATGCAAACACAGACCCACTGTCAGTGAAAGAAGAGTTTAATGTCTTCAGAAGTGATCTTTACAGCTACCTGAAAGCAGGTTGTGGAGAGGAGGGATCTGACAGGGGCCAGGACAAGAGGGAATGGCCTCAAGCTCCACTGGGGAGGTTCAGGATTGGCATCAGGAAAAAAAAAATCATGGAAAGGGTCATTGGGCACTGGAACAGGCTGCCCAGGGTGGTGGTTGAGTCCCCATCCCTGGAGGTGCTTCAAAGACAGGTGGATGAGGTGCTGAGGGGCATGTTTTAGTGATTGATAAGAATGGTTGGACTTGATGATCCTGTAGGTCTTTTCCGACTTAGTGATTCTGTGATTCTGTAAATGATAGCTTTATGCAGGTAAAATAATCTACATCCTTTGAGACTGTATTCCTCATTTCAAGTAGATCAACAGATTTACTTTGCTTGCTACACAATATTTGTGCTGAAAGCATGGCAGTTACAGTACTTAACATCCAGTTTATCAAATTCTATTCAGTTTTTTATAAGAAGTTCCATGAGGACAGGACTGCTTACATGAAGAAAGCAAGCCTGGATTTCTGTGTAAAAAAAAAATACAGTATATGGATGACTACCTTCAAATGTTACCATATTGTAACTAATAAACATTGTGGTTTCTATTAGACACATTAACAAAGACAATTTTTTCCTCCTTTCTTTACTAAAATCAGCTGAATTTAGGTACACTAGATATCCTGAAAGTAAAGTAAGCAGAAGATCTCGTACTAGTGCCTACTACTGCTGCAGTTAGTGCTGCAGCTTTGGCTTTTGCCAGCAGTATATCTTGGAGGCTGCATTGAAGTATTCACTTTCAGGCATGAAGATGGAATGCTGTAACCTGGAAGTTTGCCTATTTTTTCCAACAACACGACCTCACTAACAGAAATGTCTACCTCTTATTATCTTAAACAATTACAGGTAGAAACCTACTATTTAAAAAAAGAAAAGAGTGCAGATACAAAATCAGAACTTTAAGGGCAGGGGAGAAAAGTATTAATACTACTAGTACCACTAGAAGTCATCTTAGTACCACAATTATTATGATAATAATCTTTCTTATGTGGTCACAGATTTACTTCTGTTCCTTGATGCTACTCATAATGTCAAAGCTTATATTCATTATGTTATTTTTCCTTTCTTCTGTTTTCTCAGGTGTATCTAGTTCTGCTTTACATGTCTCAAAAGATAAGGCTTCATATAACTTATTCTCCTGGAGAGGAAAGTACTTTGCAAGGTCAAAGATAAGGTATGGAAAGGATGTTCATTTTTTAGCAAGCTGTCTTCCGGCATAGCTGATATAGCAACATACCTCATGCAGTTAATTATTAAATATATTAAAATTCTTTTGGGTTTCACATACTGTCATCAGTCCAAATTGCAGTTTTATAACCACCTCCAATATTCCTTCTGCAAGGCTAAACCGGTACTTTTCATCTATCATAGAGAGATGCCTTTTTTTTTGTTAATGATATGTAAATGCCTTTGTAAACAATATAAGATATTATTATCTCAAACTCCAATTCCAGCCCCTAAGTTGATGCAGTATCCCCAGTGCAGCAAAAGGAACCAATATATTTTTGCAAACAAAATTGAAGAAAAACATGGATAAATAAAGACCAACAAAGTATTTCTATATAATAGTAGTTTGTTAAAATTACTTCCGAAAAATGACATGTTTTACGCTTTCAGCATTTATTAGACTAAAACCTTGTCATTTTTATATTTACTTGCAATATACTTGCCTTCTTTCTCTGGCGGACATCAATATTCTTAAATAATTGTATCTTAGTTTCCCATTTTACATTTAACTTTTCAAATAACAGTGTTGGGTTACTATAAGGTCTATTTCCTAACTGCACAATAACCATTGATTTAAAAAAAACAAACAAACAAACCACATTTATAGACTGTAATTAGCTGTTGCAAAACTGTGTGAAGAGATATTGGAAAATAGTCTTACCTATATTGCCTATAAGTCACAAGGATCTGAGAAAACAGAGAAGCTCAGAGCACTCTCACTCTTGTAGCTACATAACCAACTTAGGCAGCCAAAATCCCACATCTGCTTTACAGGTCAATGATAAACTGAAAGATTTTTCAATTAAGTAATTGAAAATAACCTTCTACACATTCAATTACCATTACTATTGAAATCTTCAATACCTATTGCAATTCAGAAATAAGTTAACAAATAAATTAACATATTAAGCAGAAAATAACATCAAATAGAAAGATGTGCAAAAATATCATATAGGAATTAGATGCTTGAATTAATTTTACCCAAATATATCACTACCAAAAAATATTGATTATATACTATATTTTTATATATATAAATTGCAAGAAACCGTCAAGCAGTAGTTTCTAGCTTTTACTTTAGAATGCAATTTGGAATATTTTGTATGTGATCTAAAGATTTAGAGGAAATAAAAAGTGAAAAGGAAACAAAAATCTCTCCTGAGAAAAAGTTAAAATGTAACTAAATTTGGACTATGATATAGAATTAAACAAGAGCAGTGTTATACAAACAGATAAGCATTGCAAAGAGAGCTATTTATTTATGTGTTGTTAAAGAATCCAACTACTCCACATCATTAGCCTCAATAACCTCACATAAGTGAGAGTTAGGCAGATTCCAGTTCTAGGATGTTGATAAAATGGCCATAATTTCTTGAGAGTGTTTGTATCTTTGGCCTCGAGAAGAGGGGTCTGAGGGGAGACCTTATTACTTTCTACAACTACCTGACAGGAAGTTTTGGAGAGGAGGGTACTGGCCTCTTCTCCCAAGTGACAGGGGGCAGAACAAGGGGGATTGGCCTCAAGCTCTGCCAAGGGAGGTTCAGATTGGATATCAGGAAAAAGAATCACAGGAAGGATTACCATGCACTAGAATAAGCTGCCTGGGGTTGAATCACCATTCCTGGAGGTATTTAAAAGACAGGTATACGTAGTGCTGAGTGGCATGGTTTAATGGCAGATAGGAATGGTTGGATTTAATGATGCAAGAGGTCTTTTCCAACCTGGAGTTTCTATGATTCTATGAATTTATCTTTGTTGTTGAAATCCAGGAAAAGAAACAGCACATCTTTGTGCAAAAACTCTCGAGCTGAGGAATTCTCAGAAGATTACAAGCCTAGAACAAGTCAACGGTATCATGCTACAGAGAAGACGACACAGTTCATTAAAAGTAGCATAAGCAGGAACTCTGTAACAATGCTTTATGATACAAACATTTTCTCTTTGCTTAGAAAGATGCACATTTTTTGAGAACAGATGATTTAAGAAAGAAGCTAAGTAATACATCAATAGAAAACAAACTGTTACGAATATATTTTAAAAGTTTTAAATAGCATGCTTTCAGAAAACAAAGACACGATATATACCTTTCAGAGAGTCCTGCATTGCAGGATTTCCCATACTACTTGCTGAGTAAATAAAGGTAGTTAATGAACTTGTCAACATCTAGTATGTAAACATAATTAAATCCCATGAACAAAACGTTACCAAGTTAAATAGTTATATTTAGCTGGCTGTCATAAGTTAATATCTTAATTAGCCTGGAATGTGACTTTCCCAGAAAACCTTATATTTTGTAAAAATAAACAGTAATACTTTCAATACAGAAGCCACAGAACAGTGTTCTAACACTAGTAATATTGATGATTTCAGTACCATGATTTGCAAGTAGGCCTCAGATATGTAAAACATTTTTCCATATTCAAAAGATTCATATTTCCAGTACTTCCCTTTTATTTAAGGCCATTATAACCACAATAAGGCCATAAGGCTTTTCTAAAGCTGGGTAACATCCAACATATTTTATGAAAATCTACATTTGAGTCCGTGTTTTTCAATTCTTATTTGTTCACTGACTCATTTGTCCAAGGCACAGCTAGAAGTCTGTGGTATAGCCAGGATGTAAATTTACCAGGTTCCACATATTTTCCAAGATTCAGCCCAGTCATAAGCATGTTACTTTCCATTTTTATGTTGTAGTTTTCTCCCTGGCTGATTCATAACAAAATGGCAGAGGGAGACACAAGCTTTTTTTTAGTAAAAGGCAAATGTGTTTCTACTTATTGTTACCAGTTCTGATACAACTGCGGTATGTCAGTATTATAGTCAAGATCTAATGCAATCAGTCATTTTCTATAGACACATTAAACATTTTCATAGTGCCTATGCAACCTTTGAAAGAAAACCAATATATCATTCAATTTAACTAAATTCACACATATAATATTTAGGTGATAAGTTTCATTTAGGCACACAAAATACTTCTACGATATTCCAAGCAAGGTGACAGGGATAATATACAGAATGGTAGAATGGATTGAGTTGAAAAGGACTTAAGAGATCATTTAGTTCCAATCCCTCTGCCATGGGCAGGAACATATTTCAGCAGGTCAGGTTGCTCAGAGTCCCATCCAGCCTGACCCCCCTGGGTGAGGTCTGTTTGGAGAGCTGCCAGGACGAGAGGGACCTGGGGGTGTTGGTCGACAGCCGACTGAACATGAGCCAGCAGTGTGCCCAGGTGGTCAAGAAGGCCAATGGCATCCTGGCTTGTATCA
>WAAB01007955.1:184861-283549 GCA_013389865.1 Piaya cayana
TGGAATATGCTGCCCAGGGAGGTGGTTGATTCGCCTTCCCTGGAGGTGTTTAAGTTACGGGTGGACGGAGTCCTGAGGGACATGGTTTAGTGTTTTGTGGGAGTGGTTGGACTCGATGATCCAGTGGGTCTCTTCCAACCCGGTGATTCTGTGATTTCCAAAGATGGAACATCCACAGGTTCTCTGGGTAACCTGTTTTAAAGTCTCATCATCTTCACTGTAGAAAGTGCCTTCCTTATGTTCAGTCTAATATAGTACCTTTCAGCTTAAAACCACTGCACTTTGTACAGGCCTTGGTAAAAAAAATCTCCACCATGCTTGTAAGTCCCCTTTATTTAAAAGGCCTATTATACCTCCCTGGAGTCTTCTCCAGACTAAACAACTGCAACTGCTGCTGTTGTTGTTTTTGTTGTGATTTTTTTACTGTTAACCTCTTAATTCATAATAATGTGGATGCTTTTCCAAAATGTATTATTTATGTTGCAGAAAACCACTGCTTCCTTCTGCTAATATTGCATCGGGGAGACAGGCAGGTACAAGTAAAGGTAAACTCTAAGAAAAGCAAGAAAAATGGCTGAAAATGCCATAAGAACTTATCAGTAAGATGTATTTAGTGATATAGTGACAGATCGTGAAAATGCTTTGGACTTCTGTTGTCAGCTTCAAGTAGAGACAAAGGAAGAAGATCACTGTTTTGCATTAGGAGTTACTGGTGCAAAAGAAAGGCACTCTCCCTAAACTTCTGCCTTCTCCCAGTAAGTAGCATAGGGGAAGAGGGGCTGTGGTCAGTTCATTACAAGTTGTCCCTGGTGCTCTGTTCTCCTCAAGCTCCAGTGTAAAGTTCTTCCTATGGAAAGCAGTCTTTTATGGACTTCTACAGTGTAAGTCCTTGTCACAGAATCAATTTTTTTCAAGAAATGTGGCCCATGGGTGCTTTCCATGGGCTGCAGGGCAATCTGTGTACATCATCATCCTCCCTTGTCACTGGCCTTACTTTCTGCATGGTTGTTTCTCTCACATATTCTCATTCCTCTCTTCAGATTACTGCTGTACATTTCTTTTTTTCCCACTTCTTAAATATGTTATCACAGAGGTACCATTACTCTTGCTGACTGGCTCAGCTTAGATCAGCAACAGGTCGATCTTGGAGCTAGCTGGCACTACCTTTTTCAGACATAGGGGCAACTTTTAACATCTTCTCACAGAAGCCATGCCTGTAAGCCCCCTGCTATCTTCCCTTATATACCCAGTACACACACAAATTATAGAAGATCCACTGTCTACTACAAAAAAAAAAGTAAGCTAGGAAAAGTATCTTGCAGAAATTACTAGATAACCTCATTTAGAAAACAGAATCCCACCACTAATGTCTCATTTTGGGGCAGGTTGACTTGTCTAGGTTTTATGTACTTTATTTTCACTCTGCTGATACTGATGAGTGCTTAGACATCACTGAAGCTTCCTACTTACAGGTCTACTTCAAATACCTTTACATATTAGTATAGGCAACACTTTAAAGAAGAATTTTTGTATCTTTCTCTCTTCAAAGTTCTTTCCCTTGTAAGAACTCCCCAGAATGTTTCCCAAGGGTAGAATTCAGCTGCCAGTATGCCAAGGTTTTCTTCAGATGTCCTCCAGTGTTTCACCTGACCACACCAGGATTAATTAAAAGGTCATGAGCCTGCCAGAAAGTCAGTGTCATATTTGTCAAACATGAATATCCTTGGTAACTTAAAAGACCTCAAATAACACCAGATACTCACATGAGAACTGCTGAATCCTGTCCTAATTTTCACTCTTACCTCTCTATTCATCACTGCAGTTTAAACCACTAAAATCTTTATGCAGTCTACATTCTGTTATATATATATATGTGTATATATATATGGCCCTAATTCCACATCATGTTTCCACATAACGCACTGGAAACGTAGGACTGTATATTTTTTGTTATATTTTCTTACAATAAAAATATGGTATTTTGATATTAAAAATACATTTTAATATTTTGAAAATATTACCAGCTGTTTATTACATTAATTATTAACTTGTTCTTATTAAAATATTCACTGTTATCTAACTAAACTACAGCTAGCTTTACCCTCAGTGCATACTAGCAGAGGATATACAGCCATAGAGAAATAAACAGCTTTTCCATTTTGGGGTATGAATTTCTCTTGAGTAAAATACTCTCTTGAAGCAGATACCATAGAAGAATGTGTATTTCTAACAGCCAGGGGTGGGGGTGGGTTTACTTGTTAATAAGCAATACAATATACTAAGTGAATAATCATGGCTAAGGAGAAGATCTCAACAAAACAATGAACTAGTCTTTTTTAATTTAAAAAAGCTATTAATCAAATGAGGTATGAAAAATATATACTAAATAATGTTATTGAGAAAGCTAGTCAGAAATGTTCAAAAGAAGAACGGATCGTCCAGAGTAATGGAAAGAAAAGCTGATAAAAGAAAGTAATATTAATATTTTTTTCTGTATAATTTATTACCCTCATTATAGCTCATTACAGTCAATATCTTGTCAGAATTAAAAATGTTTTATAGGAACTGCTGAAATACTTGGTATGAATCAAAATTTACTTCAATTAAATTTCAAAAGCCCTTTTCAAATCAGATATTAATGTATGTCAAACAGAGAGAGACTGTGACATGGACTACAGGCACCCATAGAATAGTGACAGAGAATAAGAAAACTGCCTGACAATTTTTTCATTTGCACTGGTGGATTGGAAAACTTTTATTCTATCTTGAATGTGCCAGCCCAGAATCTCTAATTAGTGTAGTAGCTGTCGTGAATTGTTATCAGCTTTGTAGCAAATAATTTCAACCTTACAGTAAGGAAAATAATGAATTGAGTCTTGGGGGGTGGGGGAAGTTGAGTGACTTTGTTGGTTTGCTTATTCTGGACTCTGTACAAAGCAAAAATAATCTCTTTCCAGAGAACAAAGCTGTTCAGCATACAACAAATAACCTCGTATTGTAGGGAAAAGTAAGCTAACATGCCTCCTAAAACAATGGAAGGCAAAAAACCTCCATTATTTTCAAAAATGTCTGGAATTATCTGTTGTATAACTTCAAAAATTATTTTGACCTAACATACTAAGATGAAATGGAATTTTCGTTGATTTGCCAATTTTATGGGCAGGAATTGATAATTTATATCGTTTTGTGGCGTACTTTTCCTGATAAATGTTCACTGCTTCTTGTGACTGTTAATTTAATAATAAAAATAAAGATTATTCATGACCATAACATGTTTTTTTAAGCTTTGTGCTAGCATTATGAACTCCGGAAATCGTCTTTTAATCCATTCTTTATCCAAGAAACCATTGCTAGATACCTTAATCTCGTGATAATTTTATTTGTTATCCTATTATCAACAAGAGCTTTGCCCTAAACTGGGCAAAGATAAGTCTTAAATATATATTTTTGCAGCTTACATTTATTGGAATTACTGTTTTCCATCTTTAGCACAATACTAAGGAATTAAGATAAATGAAATGCTTCAATGTAAATCTCATTTATTAGAAGTGCTTCTCAGAAGAAAGGCCAAGTATTTCTAAGCGTTTTATATGAAACCTTTGAAAAATATCATGTCAGGATATGCTAAGACAAGCTATGTTTGCTACAAGTGTGCCATGAGTGTAGTCTTCTTGGACTTCAGTAAAAACTTTGACACAGTTTCTCACAGCATAGGGATGGTAACTTTGACATAGTTTCTCACAGGGTAGGGAAGCTTTTCAAGGGGATCTGAACAGGCTGGATCGCTGGGCAGAGTCCAGTGGCATGACATTTAACAAGGCCAAATGGTGGGTCCTGCACTTGGGGCACAACAGCCCTATGCAGAGCTACAGACTAGGAGAAGTCTGGCTGGAAAGCTGCCTGGATGAGATAGACCTGGTGGTGTTGGTTGACAGCCGACTGAACATGAGCCAGCAGTGTGCCCAGGTGGCCAAGAAGGCCAATGGCATCTTGACCTGTATCAGAAATGTTGTGACCAGCAGGTCCAGGGAGGTTATTCTCCCTCTGTACTCAGCACTGGTGAGAGTGCTCCTTGAATCCTGTGTGCAGTTCCAGGCCCCTCACCACAAGAANAGGTCTTTTCCAACATAATGATGCTGTAGAATTCTTTGTGTGATTCAGCTGCACTCCAATTAAGTATTTAAACTTGTACAAAAGCATAGTCATTTAAAAAGAGCAAGTACCTTATTAGAGTACACTGTTTGCATCCTCAGCGTGTTAAGAGATTTTAATTGTCCTAATCAACCTGATGTGAGGACTCCATCCACTTCACTTAAGTTAATGATCTGAAATTCAATTCTTAATAACCCTGGATGTCCACATTTTGGATGATTGTCTAAGGTTTCCCTAGTAATAAAAACAACAACAACAACAACAACAACAACAAAACATGGAGTAGGTTTCATTTTCTTAACCACAATGTTTTGTGTCATTTCCTAGAATCATATAATAACCAGGTTGGAAGAGACCCACTGGATCATTGAGTCCAACCATTCCTATATGCGATGCCCTAGGAAATCCATAAGTTTCTGTCTGCTCCAGAAAGTTGTGGGAGTGTTGTAACTCCTAAATAGCTACTGGCTACATTTAGGTAATAGAATCACTGAATCACAGAAACATGGAAACATACAGGCCACTTCCCTGGAAAGCCTATTCAATACTTTGTAAATTTCAGTGAAGAAATTTTTCATAATACCCAATCTAAACCTCCCCTGGTGCATCTTGAGTAAATTTCTTCTTGCTCTATTGTTTGTTGCTTGGGAAAAGAGACCTACACTCACCTCTTTACAGCCTCCTTTCAGGTAGATGTAGAGACCAATAAGGTCACCCCTCAGCCTACTTTTTTCCACTCCTCTTTTTTCTCTCGCTGATATAAATTTATCTTAAAGCAATGAACTGGATACCACTCAGTTCTTTCAGAGGACTAGACTGCAACAGTCTAGCTTTAGGAACAGAACAAGAGGGCTTGCATCTCAATGCTGCACTAGTTTGTATTTCAGGCATTCCATAAACACTGCTTACTCTGAACTGACTGAACTGTGTCCCCTTTAGCAAAGGCTCTGGAGACTATGGATGAGATGACCCAGGCATTAGGCGTTCATGGTTTTTTTTTTTTATTCACACAGTCCTGTGTCTGTATTTTCTAACTTGTTATAGCAATTTAAGCTCTTCTTGGGCTGGAAGTCCTGTAAAAACATTTTTCTCTTGTGGTACAGCATATAACTTGTTTCAAGCTGAGACAGAAATGAAAGGAGAAAATTGCTTTTAACAATATGTTGCCACTTCAGAATCCTCAAGCGTGGTTTGGTTTAGGTTCACCTATAGTAAAATGAAGAAAACATTAAGAAGGTAGTTTCAGCTTTTCTTATAATTTTATTTTTCTACTTGAAGTAGATTTAATTTACCTTAGCAACTCAGGTAAAAGTGAAGATGGAAATGAAAAGTTCTTTAAGAAAATGGCATAACAGCTGTCTAGATGATAAGCAGAATTCTGAATTTGTGTTGTTCAGGATCTGAATTCTTTGGAATCAAATTGGGGAGCTGTAACTTTAAATAAAGAACTTACACTTATTTAAAATATTCATTTTCCAATCAATAATTCATTATTTTTTTAAAAAATGTATCTAATTAAATGAGGAACTTATTTTCTTGATTCCCCTCATGTACCCAATGTCTGTGTTTCCCTATTCTGCCAACACTTCTCTAATGAAGAGATTTAGACAGCAGTATTCATATCTAGTGGCAAAGCAGTTACAGAACATTAACCGAGGAAGGCCAGAGAACTTGACCTAGTGTACTTAATTATTGAAATAAAAGTCTAAATATTTGCAACTGAGTTGCCAAATACTTTTAGCTGAACAATTCAAAGTTCTTTGAACACAACTAATTAGTTTCTGCACTGAAAAGAATGCCGTTTTCTTCTGCCAAACATGATGTTCCTGCAGCATCTGATGGTGTTGTCATTACATATCATTCCAGCACACTTGTAATTCACCTGTATGTCCAGCAGGCCTCTGTTATTACTTGCCCAAATCAATAATTAATCAAGACTGTGTCACTTTCAATAAAGTTTTCTTGGTTTGTCAATCACAAAGAAGTAGAGATATGGCAAAATTTATTCTATAGTGTCTTCTTCAAAATGACAGGAAAAAAAAATTAAGTTTCTTTTGACAGAAGCGCTTTCTCCCTGATTTTAACACTCTGCAGCCCCTCTTTTCTGCTAGGTCTAGAGGTAAGGATTCTCCTACAATGCAGGCTATGATTCAACATTTACAATAGTCTAGCCAATCTCTACTTCAGCAAACAACAAGTGATTGTGTAATAATGGTTTCTGAGAAAGTTAATATATTGTGAAAGCATTCTAACAAATAATTCCATGTTTTTTTCGATCCTGAGTACTCAACACTAGTTATATTTCAGTTGGAAGAGGTTGCTTAAACAGTTTGTAAATTTACCTGTTGTGAGATTTTCTCTGAGAAAACTAGTCAGACTTTGAAGTTAGTCCAGCTTTGATCAGGAAAATGGAGCAGATGACCCTGGAACATTTATTCCAGACAAAATGAATTGTATTATTCTATTCTATTATTCCGAGATTTTATGATCTGGTTAGAATCACATTATTATATCAGAATCCCTTTCATTCTCAATATCAGCTTTTCAAGGTAATATTTGAAGAAAATTAATTTTCTTTTCCCCCGACTTTATGCAAGCAAAGAAAATCCATATCCTGTCTGCTTATGACAGAGTTCAAATCTCAAAGAAACTTATTCACGTTTGAGAAGAAGGTTCAACTCTAATGTAAGCATAAATTCTGGTCATCCAGACCATTGTACTTTAAGGAGATAAACCAAAATTTTTTCTTAAAATCCAAATGCAGATTCAATGCCTGATGCTTAGTTCTTTGTAAACAAATATATGTTGAAATATTTTATCTTTGAACAGAACCCTAAAAATGTAAGAGTGGAAATAAAAAAATACTAAGTCCTATGAATAAAAAAAAAGGAAATATTTTTACCTCCATTCTCTATTAGCAACATTGTAGTGTCTTTATTTAAAGTTGTTATTAGTTAAACTTGGCTCACTGAATTTGTTGAGATAAAGTAGTAATTCTACACTTCAACTCAAATCTTTTCTACTAAACATAAAAAAATCTATCACCATCACTTTCTGTCTACATTTCAGAATGGTTGCCTGAAATCTATCAGGTTTGCTTCATCATCTGAGGCTGGTGAAAACTTTTGCATTTTTTTGTGACTGTTTGTGTGTGGCTGTCTGCATTTAAGAAAGATCAGAACTTCAAGCTCTAGCATTTCATTTTGTTATGCTATAGTAAAATTTGGAATTCAGCTGTAGCAATAATATTTGATATTGATAACTGCAAAAATTTTAAACGGGTAAGAGAAACACTTAGTAAGTAAAGAGACAATGAAATCTTGAGATTCAAGTAAATGCATAGATATAGAACGATGTGTTTCTATAAAATATAATCTTTCAGTTCAATAGGGCAAGGCAGTATTGAGAACTGCGACAATTCTATAAAGCTTTGTGTTGTGAAAAAGGTCGCATAATTCTAAGGCTGATGGAGCTGTACAGTCTTATGAGTAAAAGTAACTGCCTTATAGAAGCAACCACAGCCTAGAACTTTTCAATACCTCTATCCCAGCTTCTCAGATCTCTATGGTGTATTAAAACTTACACTGAACAAGTGTCTCTGTATAGATTTTCCAGTCAGTTTCTATCCCAGATTTCTACTAGTAACAGTTTGGAAGCTATAAATTTAGAACTTAAACTTAGGCAGACAAGATGTCCTCTGTAAATCTTGAGAGGCATGTATTTAATGTTATCAATTGCACTATGATAAGGATAGGATAGAAGAGATTTGTATGTCTTAATGTTAGATACTTAAGTGTGAGCCAATCACTCTGACTTCCTGTTATGTCACTTTACCACAGACTTCTGTTTAGAAAGTGGTAGCAAACTTCATCTATCTCTAACATCTATACTATGAAATATGTACTCCTACAGGGTAATTTATCTTACTTTGAAGACAGATGCTAAGAGTCATCTCTCCAGAGGTACCTATCTTTTGTCTTAGATTATGAAAGGAGCTTATGTTTCTATATGCTTGTACTTGTGGTGGCTGACATTATTATTTCCATAGCACCTAGTATTGATCAAAACAATGTTGATAATACTGGGATGGTTTAATTATATGTAAGCAGTGCTTACACAACATCAAGGAGTTTTCTGCTCCTCAGACTGACCCCTCAGTGAGTAGGCTGAGGCTGCACAAGAAGTTGGAATAGGGATACAGATGAGGCAAATGACCTCAACTGACCAAAGGCATATCCCATATTACAATGTGCTCAGAGAGAACAGCTAATGCATGGAGGTTGGTAGGGGCTACCATTGCTTGGGCAGTGACAGGGCATTTATTGTTTTGTGATGAGCAATTTTTTCTTTGAATCATTTATTTTGCCTGAGTTTTATTTTCCTATCATGGGACAGGAAGAAGGAAGGTAAGGCGGGGTATTAGTTATTTATATTTTCTTTCCTTAAAAAATAAACAAAATAGTAAACTGTCTTTAGCTTAAAGCAGAAGATTTCTCATTTACTTTTCCAATTCTTCCACCATCCCACTGGGGAAGCGAGTGAACAAGTGGCTGTGTGATGCTTAGTTGCTGAATGGAGTCAAATAATAGCAACACTGGATATGCAAAGTGCAGACATAAGTTACTCCATAAATTCATAAAATTTATCTTTAAGGATGGGCATTAAAATAAGGTAGAAGAGTTTGTGTTGAATGGGTCAGCTCAAAGACTTTTGAGCAATGGCAAAATTGTGTTTAGGTGATGAAAGATTGTTCTATCTCTAACCAAGATTTGAGCCTCCACCTTTTGATATCAGAAACATTTTGTTTGCATTCATACAGAACAATATATAAATTCTTTTGATTCAGTTTCTTGAAAAATTCTAAGGTACATAGCATGGGCCTGTCTTCTTTAGTCTTTATACTTTTTTGAAAGCTATGTTACACTGTCATTATCTTCCCTGTCAAAAGCATCAAGATGCATTAAAAATTAAACAACACATTTCCTTAGAAGTATGTTATCTGTTGTTACGAAAAGACAACAACTTGACCTTACTATGGGTCAGCAAGAGCTTTAGCTGAATGTTCTCAGATATGAAAATGCATAGAATATGTGTTATGACCTTTTCAGACTTCAAATTCATATCATTGATGTGAGACCACAAATCAAGAAATCCAGAAATTCAGTAGGAGTAAGAAAAGAATGTTTGTAGCTGAAGTTTTAAGAGAAAACAAATCACTTAACCAGTTGAGGTCAGCAGGTATGTATCTGTATTTGATGAAATGCTAAATTAGCTTTTGCTAGAGAGCCACCTGAGCAAATCTTTTTTCCTTCTTCAGTTTACTTCACTATTGAACTTTCCCTGCATTATTAGTGGAAAGAAGAGGCATGGTTAAGAGCTTAAAAGAGGAAGGTTTATTTTTCTTTTCCAGTTTATAGCTAAAACCTACATGGAAATGGCACAGAAATATTTGTTTTAAAATGCTATAAAATGTATTTTAACAGAAAAAGGAAGACCATATTTCCTTTTCAAGCGCCAAAGCTTATATTTCTTGACAGATATAAATAATACAAAATTTGTACCTGGAACATAGATTTTATTCCATTTTAGACTAATGAAGAGAAAAGTAATTTCTCCTATGAACAATTAATTTCCAGTCATTTTGTCTCAGCAGTGAACAAACAATGAGTCAGGATGCTCTTTCAAAATAGATCACTAACGTACAGTGTATTTTTCATATGGTATATATTAAAGAGGGTGTTACATGTATCTATACACATACATCTAAAATACATTACAGACTGTGCTTTATGTATATATATGTACACACATATATATACATATATACTGTTTTTCAGAGCATGGATATAAACAATTGCAGTATGAAGAAAAAGAGAAAACATGTCCTATTATTGAAAGTCATGAGGGAGTGCTGCCCTTTCAGTGTGGATATAGAAGAAGGAAATGGGAAAGGAGTGACTCTCTACAGAGCTGTAGCTAAGTTAATGCCACATATCCACCCATGTTAGGCAATAATTTGCAAGGTGAAAATGCTCCTGTTGAGGCCAGTAGAAAACACAAGGCACCAGGAGGAGGTGGGGCAGAGCTGTGCTCATTCAATATATTATTATGATGAATAAAGAATCATTCTTTCAAACCTGCAATATATTCTCTCTTGAAGATGTCTGACATGCATAATCCTAGGCTGGTGGATAGTACTTTGGCTATTGTTGACTGTATTGAAAGGGCAAGGAACACCCAGCCAGATCTCAAATGTGAATCTCCAATCAGCCTCCTGAGTCTTAGAAGATTCTCTTCTGAGATTCAAATTTAAAAAAAAAAAAAATACAGGTTGTATGTTTGTATATTAACTTGCCAGTACCCCTGTGATGGGTTTGATTTTGGACCCTCCTGAATAGCCAGGTTGTGGCTGAGAAAGAACTACATCTCCCAGTATTCCATGCAATCTTCTACGTAAATTGGGGTATAAATCAGAGAGTCAGACACTTCTCGCTCTCTCTCCTCGTCTGGTCGCCGTGTGAGAAAGGTCTGCTCTGCTGTCGGTCTGCTCGTGTGTAGGAGCCGGGGCTTTGTGGACTCTGAGCAGCACGGAAGTGACTTGGGGAAGTCCTGCTGTCTAAAAGGAGAGTGGTGATTTGCTATCTGAGGAGAGTAATGATTTTCTCTTGTTAGCTTTCTTGCTGGTTTTGGATTTTTAATTTCCCTTCGGGCAGGGGGAGGTTCTGGGGGTCTCTTATTCTCTTATCCTGTGTATATGGTATTCTAGTTGCATATAAGTGTTAATACAGGTGTATATAATCATACAGCTTTGGTCTGCTCATATTCAGCATTCCAGTCTCTCTTCCCTCTACCTTCCCTTGGGCTCGTACAGCGGGGTGGAGGGGGAAAGACTGCTCTACTGTGGGGTTTGGGTGTTTTGGCAGGGGGGTTTCACTCAAACCATCACAACCCCAGAGAAGTAATTCTAGCTATGTTTTACGTGACAGTAATTTGTTGATTGTTTTGTAATAAGTTTTCTCTGTTATTCTGTCACAAATATTAAAGCCTAAGTAGTTTGTAAGTTGGCTAGTCACTGCTTAAATGTCCTAGTTCCTTGAAGGAGAGTGTGCAGAGCTGTATGTAGTATAATAATCTCAGACCTGATGAATTCCATGACTGGAATGTGGCTGTCAGTGGCTACAGGGTGTTCAGAAGAGACAGGTGAGGAAGGACGGGCAGAGGTATTGCTCTTTTGTAATAAATGGAGTATTTTTGCAGCTTTTGTTAGTAGAGGATCTTTGAATCCTTGAAAAAGTTTGAATCCCTACAAAATCCACCCTGAAAGGTACCTCAGTTCAGAGGCAGGTGCTAGTCACAACCTGCTGCCATGCAGGATAACTCAAAAGTTCTCGCTTAGGATTGCTGTTTTATGGGGTTATGAGGTGATTGACTTTGGTCAGTATTTTTCCATTCTAGCCTTTTTTGCTCTTTCTGTTGAGAAAAGACAATTCTGGTCTTTTCTGTCACCTGTACAATTTCAGTCCTTTCCCAATTGTACAGTTCTGGTACTGACTATTTCAGACTACAATTCAGGTAATAGATGTTCCCAAGGTCATTATTGCTGTTCACTTCCTCTGTCTGGCAGCAGAAGTTCCAGGTGTGGTCAGGGAGTACTTCATTGCTCCAACTCACTGCACTTGTACAAAGGCAAGAACAATTTTTTCCTCCCAAAACATGCATAGCTTGCCCTGAGGTAAGGCCTGTGGGGCAATGCACCACCACATTCCACCCCATGGCTAAAATCAACCTATCTCCACGGTGAGATCACCTCTTGCCTCTGTGCCTATAAATAGACAATACTGACTTATAATTATAATTATAGGGAAATTTTATGTTTGATTAACTTCTATAGTTATTAAAGCTTCATTAAATATGTCTGGACAATATTATATACACAAGGAAGTTTTTGTAACAGTGTGACTCATTTAGCTATCCTCTGAACGCTGATATATAAAGCAATGTTCAGCAAAAAGCATAGCGTAACAAAAGCCAGTAAAATCACAATGAGGTGTAGCATCAGGTTAATTATTCCAGCTGTTGTTGGAAACCATCCAAACAGGACTTTCCACCATCAATATTTTAATCCTTTTTAACTCTTTCCAATACTCGATATATTTCTTCTTACCACAATGAATCGTGATAACATTTTTTTGCCTGGCTTTCTGTGCTTGTTACAGGTGCCTTATAAAATCAGCATGATGCAGGAGTTGCTTGTCTAAAGTCATATTCATACCAATAGTGCTTGTTGCAGCTTACAATATAACGTATAATAAAAAGTGTTTGTGAGTAATTCTTGATACAGTGAAACTAAAATTGCATCCAATTATCATTGTCACTGCCCATGCCAAGGGGGTTGGAACTAGATGATCTTTAAGGTCCCTTCCAACCCAAATTATTCTATGATTCTATGATCATTAAAAGTTACATAAACATAGGTTAGATTGATTGGTTGTATTCTAAACATGTTAACTAATAGTAAGGATTTATGTAGTGTTTCCATACATACAGATCCTTTTCCAATATGCAACTATAGTTTCAGGAACCTTGTCCAGATATATTTCAAAGCAGCAAATATTTTATTGCGCACAGATATCTTGAGCTTTAAAAGTATTGCTCTTGCAAATGAAACCTTGTCATTCTAACATAATATATGCATTTACATCAAATGTTTTCCACTTCCCTTCCTTTTGATTTGCTCTGTGTTTTAATTTAATCCTACCAAAATGATTTGGTATATAGTGTATACTGAAGAATTGCATATGACAAGGACCATGGCAGCAATCTGAGTGATAGGTAAAGCTAACTGATTGCCATCATGATTGGAATTCCCTCTCAAATTTAGTTACATTGTCCCAAATTCCCTTTCAAATTCCAATAGGTGAGGTTCCTTCTTCTCCTTCCGAAACAATAGCTGCTGCTACAGACTGCATCCATAAGCTTACACCCATTTTAAAAAACAGTAGAATGGAGGACCCTGAAAATTCTGACTTGTGCCTTGGAATATCATGAAGTATATCCACCTATGGAATATGGAGGACAGGGAGGTATTTTGAGACAGCCTACATGACTTCACCAAGGGCAAATCTGGCCTGACTAACCTTACCATCCTGGTATCCTTTACATGTAGTCTTGGAGTGACTACATTTGTAGACAAGTGAAGTACTATGGATATAATCTATCTGGACTTCTGTAAGGCTTTTGACATGGTCCCCCACAACTTTTTTTTCTTAAATTATAGAAAGATGGATTTGATGAGTGGACTGGTCAGTGAATGAGGAATTGGGTGGATGATCACATCCAAGGGGGTTGTATTAGATAACTTAAAAGATTCCTTCCAACCCAAACTATACTATGTTTCTATGATCTTTGGCATTTTCAGATGAACATATCCTCCATAAAACTAATTATTAAGCCACTGACTCCTCATATTATTTTTTTAGGAAATTTAAAGATAGTTGTTTGGGAATTGAATTCTATGCTGAATTCAGCTATGCAGAAGTTAATGCCGCCTTGCAGAATGCGAGGATTTCCTTTTTATGCATAAGCTAGTATGGCCCTGTATTATTAAACAGCAGTTCTCAGTAGGAAGAATTACTAGTATTTAAACTTCATTACTGTAATGATGGGGGACAGTGTGGTACTCTAAATCCTGACACCAAATCAGAATAATTGTAAGATTCAAGTTTTAATCACATGCATATGAAAAGCTGGAGCACCTGAAGCAAGTTAGACAGAAAGGAAACAAAGATATGTCAAATGCTTTAACTGTTGACAGTTGTCCTTGAGTTGTTAACAGTGGCTTTTTACTATTCATTGTATGTGATTGATTGCCTAAGTCACAATAGTTTGTGAACTCTCTTTTGGATTAATGGAACAATTCAAGTAGAAGAAACAAAGAATAAAGAGTAGTAAATAAACTTCAAACTTTGGTTTAAAATTAAGTTTGTGGTTAAATTCCTTCCTCAGTTTGGCATAAACAATTTAATGAAGGTCACACAGAAAATCTGTGAATAAGCTTTATATAATTGTTCGATCCTCAACTATGAGTCATTTCACTTTTTATGAAACTACATGTCACAATCTGTAAACTGTGGCATGAAAACTGTGCACATCATTTGATACAGAACTGTAAAATTTAGTGATCTTTCTAGAGATTGTTAAGCTTTCTAGTGTGGAAAACAGGTGAAGTAAAATATACACTACAGATTGCTGCTGACATTCCACATACATACTGTGATATCTTTCTTCTTGAAATACATGTTAAAATGAAGTCTCTCTTGTGAGATCTCATGTGGAGTATTGTGTCCAGTTCTGGAATCCTCAACATAAGAAGGATGGGAGCTATTGGAATGGGTCCAGAAGAGGGCTACAAATATGATCCAAGGGTCAGAACACCTTCCATATGATGACAGGCTGAGAGAGTTTGGCTTGTTCAGACTGGAGAAGAGGAGACTCAGAGTAGATCTTACAGTAACCTTCCAGTACCTGAAAGGGGCCTACAGGATAGCTGGAGAGGGACTATTCATAAAGGCTTGTGGTGATAGGATGAGGGGGAATGGGTATAGACTAGAGAGGGGCAGATGTAGACTAGACATAAGGAAGAATTTCTTCACCATGAGAGTGTTGAGACATTGAAACAGGTCGCCAGGGGAAGTTGTGGATGCCCCATCTCTGGAGGTGTTTAAGGTCAGGTTGGATGGGGCCTTGGGTAATCTGATCTAGTGGAATATCCCTGCCCATGACAGAGGATTTGGAACTAGATGACCTTTAAAATCCCTTCCAATCCTAACATTCTATGATTCCACAATTCTGTGATTCCATACATTGTAGCTTTCAAAATTAATTGAAAAAAAAATAGGAATAAAAGAACAATCTAATTATAATTGCATATATCTAAAATTTGTTTACTACTTCAATTACTATTTTGCCAAAGGAAATACAACTGTAAGATTTCATCTGGAAAAAAAAAAGATTATATGTATAAAACTGTGTTGCTCTGCTTTTTACTGTGTGCTGGCTCAAACACATTAGGTCTTTACCATTTATCTTTCTAGTCAGTCCACAAGTTCTAATATTCTCACTTAAGATTATGTTTATTTGTATCTTCTATGACCAATACACACGAAATTTCGCCTTCTTATTGTGAAGGAAAAATCATTGAAAATACTGAAATAACAGCTTAAATAATTATTATCCTTTGTGTACCCCTCCTACAAAAACAAACAAACAACAAAACCAAATAAAAAAACAACAACCAAAATACAACACAGAAAAAAAAAAATCCCCAAAATTTCTTGAGCCTAAATCCTTTACTTCCATAAAAATTGGTGGCATTTCATAAACAAATTCCATGCAATTAGATAACATTAGAATAAGAGTTTTTAAACCATGATACATATGGATCATGAAGTTGTGAAGGTCACTAAACTTGACTTTGATGTGTCTTACCTTTTGCACAAAAAAAATGGAGATACAGTGCCTGCTGGGATTTTTGTCACATCGTTAAAGCTCTTATTTTCAATGAGATCTGGGAGCTGGAATTAATTAGAAGAGGTTGGAACATTAGTGCTAATTTATAGGGCTGAAAGAAGGTAACATGAACTTAATGCAATGTGCTATTCTGAACACTTATAAAAATTGTCTATTTTCTGTGAAGGAAAGAAAATAATTTACATGGATAAAATATTTATTCCAATGCACAATATGCTCGCCTATAGGTTAGTAGTACAAAAGAATTTCATAACTGTCATTAAAATAATTTGTTTTGTGTCTGCTCTGATTCAAATTAGATTAAAAAGGAAAAAGATGTTTTCTTGTGAGTAAAGGAATCCTAACTTATCACAGGACGACTGATGTTTGTAGTATTCAGGATATTCATGTTACTTTTCAATGACCACTACAGAAAAACACCTAAAAAAATATGATTCCATCATCTGATCATAATGGTTGCTGTTTAAAGACATATTTGGGCTTCCACAAATTATATGATTTAAATAGAAATCGTGACTAATAGAGAAAATACAGTCACTGTGTACTTCATTTATATGCGATTTTTCTTGTCCTTCAGCTCTCTTCCTTGCTTTTTAAACATGCACACAAAGCTCTAGAGACAATAAATAACCACAAAATTGGAAAGAGAGCTAAGATATAAACAACTCATTAAGGGGGGAATTAATGGGTATAGTTAAACATCACTATAGAGAGTTTTGCCACTTCACATAGCTCTCCTGTCTTTACGGGCCTAATCAGTTCAATCTAATATATAATGAAAACAACTCAGGTGTCTTACTTGCCTGTATAGCACAACCAAGTAGGGAGCATCACTTTTGAACAGACACCAGCTGGATTTAAATCTGTGTATCATGACTCTTTGGCCCAGGACATCCAGCCAGTTTTTACCCAGCGTAGTGTGTGCCTGTCCAGGCCAGTGGCAGCCAGGTTCTTAAGTAGAATACTGTGAGAAACAGTGTTATTAGCTTAGTCCAGGTGCACTGCATCCACAGCCTTTCCCTCATCCATCAAGTGGGTCATCTTGTCATAGAAGGAGCTCAGGTTAGTTTGGCAAGACCTGCCTTCCTTAAACTCATGCTGAGTGGGCCTGATCACCCAGCTGTCTTGTGTGTGCTTTCTGAGAAAGGCACTACTGTAGTCCCTAACTATTATGCTTCAGGAAGAACTACACTTTGGCAGTAATCATTTTCCCTGGTATTCTTATAAAGGATAATTATGCCAGTAACTTTTCCTAGGAAAGCTTACCTTTTTCTTTATATTATACCATCCTAGGGCCTGTGGGTTTTTTTTTTTCCCACTTCCCTCCAAAAGTGAGTAAAAGTTTCTTAAAATTTAGGTTTGGTCTAATCTTAATTTCTGGTATCGATCCATCCAAAATAGTTTCTAAAAAATTCAAAAGACAAAAATATTTATATAAAATCTATATGTCAATAGAAGCAGAAGTTTGTGCAGCAGCCTCTGGCTTGTGCTTTGGAAGATTCTGGATCTTTTGGAGACAAGGTCCAGGATTGTGATGGAGCATTTAGGAAACTTCTGAGAAATGTGAGGGCTCCTGCTGCTGGTAGGCAAGGACTGGTAAGAGAAGTACAAAGGTGTGGGTCTGAGGAAGCTCTAGCAGCTTCTAATAAGCATGACTAGCTGACCTTGATCTTGGGTACCAGGAGATTCATGATTAGTGGGATTCATGATTAGTGAGGGTTAAGTTCCTTTTAGGTAGTATTTTGGAGAGACTTGTGTGTGACCTAGACACAGAACATAGCTTCCAGAGGTAGTTAAGGAGTTAATCAGTGTTTAATTCTAATGTACAGCTACCAGAGGTTATGTAGAGTCCTGTTGTGGTGTGACATGTTTCTCTGTGAAAGAAGGATAAAACCTCAGCCTTTTGCAATGGTGATGTAACTAACAAACAGGATAGGATCAAACTGAAGTACACTTTATGTTCTTTTGTTGAATGGATTTCAGAAATTATTATGCATGAGAAGTTCTCACATGATTATCACCAATGTTGATACATTTCTATCTACCATTTGAATGTAGATCTATACTTATCTATCTAAAATACTACAAAGTTGAAATGAATCTTTTTCATACTTTGATGATGATTTTTTTAAAATTAATGTTGTTTTAAAAAATGACAGAAACAACAAAGCATCAAGTTTTTAGTGTACTTTTGAAAATATGAGTTATTCTATAGTTGAAAGAAAGAAGGAATTGGTTTTGCATTTGTAATACTTCTATTGTGCTGAGGCCACTGAATGCAAGGGAATAAACAATGGTTGCTAAATAAGGTAAACTAGTCTTGTTTTCTCACATTATCTGTGTGAACTGAAAACTCATTTTAACACCTGGGAAGAAATCTTTGAAAGCCATTTAACCAGATACTTCACTGATTATTTGACACTCTCAGGTGGGTTGAAAAGGATTCTGTTGTCAGGGAGCAGGATTTTCAAGGTTTCCTGGAACTGAATACAGAAAATAGGTTTTTTAGCCCCATGACTACATATTACCAGCAAAAGTTATGCAATTGACTTAGAAACTTCTTGGAAACAGAGTCTAAGAGAATTTATTTTATACAACAGTATAAAGTAGTGTGAAGGATATGAGAATCAATCTGTTTGTTTAAAAAGCTGGGGTTTGGGGTTTTTTGGCTTTTATTTAAAAAACAAACACAATTAGCAGATAAAGTTTAGCGAATCTTGAGATGACAGAGCAAAAATATATTTTCTTTAATATATCAAACTTTGGTGGAAGAAAAAGAATTATTCACTATTTCAAAATACTAAGAAATGTGAATAAGAATGACTTTTAAGATATAAATGTTTAAAACTACATATGATCAATGTTCACTTTATTATACATCTACAGAAATTTGTTTCACCTCAGTTTTAAGTTCTCAAGAATATTAGTAATACTAAACTTGAGGAAAATGTCATATTTTGGGTACATAGATTTACTTATTAGTTATTTATAGGAGACTTCCATATTTAAGAACCAACAATACCTTCCTCAGAATTTTCAGTTCTAGTTTCTGCTTTGGAACCTGAATCCTATGTGTCACAGGTCTGAACTCACAGATGCCAAAATTCTGTAATGGATTTTTCTTTTAGCAAATAGAGCAGTGTGTAATTTGTATGAAAAAGTGAATTCCATAGATGAAGCTCATCTACAGTTCTTCCTTTTTAGCTACTAAATATGAAGCTGTGAGAGTGTCTAACTGAAATATTCCTGTCATTGCAGAGGAGGAAAATGTCAATATTAAGTTAAAAGGAACTGAATTTCACTTATAGTGAAAACAAAACAGGATATGTAAGTGGGAATAGGTTCAATCAACAATGCTTACATTTACATAATTCAATTAAAAACTGCTAGTTATGAAGAGACATGACCAAAGAAGCTAATATTTAAAAGTTGTTCTGAAAAGTTAAAAGACCACATCAAAGAAACTTTCTCATGAGATGACATCATTATTTTGATGCTGTTGCATCATACTCATATGGTTATAACTGCCTTATAGGTGAGGATATTAAAATTTCTATAACAATCAGATTGTTATGCCCAGTGTGAATGTTGTTTTCCACTGAGTACTGTTATTGCTACCAATATAGGACTGAAAAACCAATAAATAAGTGTTCTTGCATAGCAGTTGCACCTAGTCAGATTTCAACAACAAAAAAAAAGAGTAGATTTAATATTTTGGCAGAACAACAAATAAAAATCATATTTCTGTTGTTTTCACTTTACTCATTAATGAACTGAGAAATAGATAATGGAAAGGAGGAGAGTTAAAAGAATAAACTCTTTCATTACATTAGCTCATTTATACTTTTATGCAGTTAATTAGAAGTATCTAAAATACTAAGGAAAAAAATCAAGTCCACAAGTGAAGTTCCTGAAAACAGGATTTAGGTAGTATTTTTTCATTAGCCAGAGAGCATTCAGTAATACATTACTGATTTATAAATAGAACTTAAATTTGCTTTAACAAATATTTAATAGTAATTGATTCACATTTTTTTAAAAAGTAGATCTTGTAGAGATATTGTCAACTACTCTTACCTAAACATATTCAGTAATTTTAGTATTTGAAGTAGTGAGAGAATAAGAAGCAGTGATGCCTGAAAATAAGGATAGAATTCACAATCTGTTTTCTTAAGTATCAGGAAATTTTTCTTAGAACATGGTTATTGTGGTTTTTTTTTTTTCTGTTGTTATCAAGATTTTAGAATTATTATTAGAGGATAAGTACCTATAGGGCAATAGGATATTTGAGAATTTCCAGTTGAAATTGGACGTATATACCAACTCTGAAAATTACAGTTTCCCAAATAAAGTTTATTCCAATTCAACAAATGTTGAAAGAATGTTGTTCATTGCAGCCTAAGATATTAGGGTACTATAACTAATACATACTATATTTGTGAGACTGAACTTATGTTAAACTTTTTTGAAAGCAGAAACAGTGACTGAGGGAAATTATTCCACAGACTCCTAGCCTCAGGCTTAGTATAACACTCTAAACCAAACTCAGTTAAAGTTTTTCTGGAACTTCAAAGTTTCACAATCTCATTAATGCAACTGTGACTGTGATATGTCACACTCGAAAAAAATGTGGCATCTGTTGATACAAGGATTTAGACCAAATGCTCATCAGAATCAGGATGGTTACTTTAAACAGTTGGTAACAAAACCAGGAAATCTACAAACTGGGGTATTTATAATATTAGCATTGGATTTAGAGCCTTTCCTGTTCCTCTTAGGTCACTGGTTAATCAAATATCACCATCACAAACTCTCTACTTGAACATAGACCTCAAAATAATACTGAAATAGTTATACTGGGCATATCAGATTTAAAGGGAAAGAAGCTACATAAATCATCTAGAAACTTTAGATGCAGCTTGGTCAAAATAACAACAATAAAATGTATCAACAGTAAGTTAGCCTTCCAAAGTTCAGTGTTAACACTGTATCCAAAATGTGGGTGAACGTCAACTAGAACAGGAGCTGGTATGACAGCCTGAACAATTACGTGTGCTTAAGGTAGTGTTTATCTGTGAATGTGTATCAATGAACAAATACAGTACATTAAGTAGGGATGATTAAATAATCATTAATTCATACACACAAGAGAAGTTTGTGTCAAATTAAAACTTTCTCTATAAACCCAATGCCCTCCCCAAATATTTTATGAGTCTTTGCCTTGCAATGTAAAGAGATTTTAACACAGTAATATGCAAATAAAGGTTTTTACATTAACTCACCTTCACATACATTTGATTTTGATTATATTCAAGACAGTGAAGCCTCTAGGCTGTGACATATTTCCTTCCATTTGTCTCTAGGGTTAAAAATATTTTTGAAAAAGACGGACAGAATAAAGTACTTGTGCTGCATGTGAATATTGCTAAGATTGAAAGATGAAATGACAAATTCACCTTTTGTCTTACCATTTGATTCCACATTCAGCGGTTATAGTACCTTGGTTCACAAGTCACTGAGTATTAATTGTAGTTCCTAGTGACTGTCATTTTATATGTGAATGCACCCCATGTTGTAGAACTAGGATTAAACAGATCTGCTTCTCTCTATATCTGTATTTAAAATGGATACTTATTTATCTAAAAAGCCTGAGAAATGTAAGAAAAATTTGCCCCAGATAGAAGCAGTTACAGCATGGTGGAGAAAACATGTTGATTAATTGTCTCTCTTGGCTCTAGAAAAAAAGTGCAAAAACTTCAGATAAAGAACACCATTCATCAGGCTCGTCTCTTCGTACACTATATTTGTTTTTTAAGCAGATTATTATAATCACAGCACTTTTAAAATCTGATACTTCTTGTGGAAATTTTAATGGGAAAATGATGTAGAAAAAAAAGTGCAGGCTGTTAGTATATCACACATATTTCAGAAAATAAAGTATCTGAGTCCATGATCATTGACTCTGTCATAATTGAATGTCTGGTCATTCTTTTTGTGTTTTTATTCTTTCTTTTTTATTGCTTGGAATCATTTAATATATATTCAGGTTCCTATTTCTTTTTTTACTAACAGTGTGTGAGTTCACACATTAATTTCTGGATCAGTTAATATGTAATATGTGTTCAAATATGGAATTTAAATATTTCCTCTAAAGTAATTGGAGGCTGACCTTTCATATTTTATCAGTAATCTTTCATTTGTGATCTTCAAATGCTAATAGCTGCTTGCTTTGTTGGTCTCTGTAAACACTTGGCAAAAAGATAAGGCTTACATTCAGGAATTCTGAAGGTTAAACCAGATTTTTCATATAAGGATATAGCTACAGTGAAGTAGGTAGTTTAGGAGGAATTTATTTTTGACATCAATGACATGTCACATCTACCTCTTTTTCACTCTAGCAGTACCATTTGTCGTAAAGTGACATCCACCATTGTATTAATAATCGGATTCACTGTTAAAATATTAAAATGCATGTATTTATAAAATTGCTGTGGATTACTTATTCATGTTAACATTTACTTTTAGTCAAGTGAGCACCCCTAGAACAATGAACAGCATCATATATGTTATTAAATTAGATATATGTCTTAAGTGTTTCCTTGTACAAAACACTTTCTCAGCACTATGACAGAACTCACCCAGAATAGGTACCCAGCAAGGCATGTGGGATGCACCTCAACCAACTTAACAGTACCCAGATGCATGATCAAACAATGTGGTAAATCACAGAATCATAGAATGGTCTGAGTTTTAAGGGACCTTAAAAATCACCTTGTTCCAACTCCTCTGCCATGGGTAGAGACAACTTCCACTAGATCAGACTACTTAAAGCCCCATCAAAGCTGACCTTAAACATTTCCAGGTATGGGTCATTCAGAATTTCTATGGGCAACCTGGTTTAGTGCCTCACCATTCTCACAGCAAAATAATTCTTACTTGTTTCTAATCAAAGTCTAATGTTTAAGCTTAAAGCCACAACACTTTATGTTTTATCACTACATGTCCTTGTAAAAAGTTCCTTTGCCATGTAGGCCCCCCTTAGGTACTGGAGGGTTGCTATGAGTGCTTTCTGGAGCCACATCTTCTTCAGGTTGAACAAACCCAAGTCTCTCAGCCTGTCCTTCAGGACAGTACTCCAGTCCTCTAATCATTTGATGGACTTCTGGACTTGCTTCAACAGGTCCATGTCCTTCTTACGTTGGAGGCCCCAGAACTTAATGCAGAGTTCCAGGTGGGGTCTCACAAGAGAAAAGTAAAGAGGAAGAATCACCTCCCTCAAGCTGCTCATCACACTTCTTTTGATGCAGCCCAGGATTGTTTGTTTTCTTGGCTGCAAGCTCACATTGTCAGCTCATGTTGAGCTTCTTATCCATCAACACCCCAAAATACTTCTCTATAGGGCTACTCTCAGTAGTTCTCTGCCCAGTCTGTTTGTGCTTGGGATTGCCTGGATGCAGGTGCAGGACCTTGCACTTAGCCTTGCTGAATTTCATGAGGCTCACACAGGCCCACCTCTCAAGCCTGTTCAAGTCCATCTGATGGCATCCCTTCCCTCCAGCACATTGACTGCGCCAGACAGTTTGGTCTTGTCAGCAGGTTTGCTGAGGATGTCCTCAATCCCGTTGTCCAGATCACTGACACAGATGTTAAACACTACCAGTTCCAATACTTACCCCTGATGAATGCTACTCATGATAGGTCTCTACTGATATTGAGCCATTGACGACAAGTCTTTGACTGCGAACAGTCATCAATTCCTTATATGCCGAACTGTCCATCCATCACATCCACATCTCTCCAGTTTAGATAGAAGAATGTTGAGTGGGACAATTTCAAATGCTTTGCACAAGTGCAGGTAGACAACATCAGTTGCTCTTACCTTAGCCACCAATGCTGTAACCCTGTTACAGAAGGGTACCAATTTGACATCAACCTTACTTATTTTTTTAAAATATACAATTATATTTTTTAAAAGTTATTTCAGATATATTTTCTTATTTTAAGAATGTGATGGGTTTAATTTTTGGACTCTCCTGAATAGCCAGGTTGTGGCTGAGGAAGAACTACATCTCCCAGTATTCCATATGATTTTCTATGTAAGATCAGGGAGTCAGACACTCCCTCTTCCTTCCTCTCTCTCTCTCTCTCTCTCTTTCTCCGGGAGAACCTGCTGTTGGTTGCTGGGGTGACGCAGAGTGATTAATGAGTTTCTACTGTCTTTAAGGGAAGTGGTTTTGTTTTTTTTTTCTTGTTTGCTTTCTTGCTATCTTTCTAGATTTCCTGCTCTCGGGGATCTCTGGTTGCTTCCCTACAGGGCAGGGGATGGTCTGGGGGTCTCTTATTCTCTGATTTTGTATATATGGTATTTTTAGTTGCATATTAGTGTTAATAGATGAGTATATAATCACTACAGCTGCGGTCTGCTTGTTTTCAGTATTTTCAGTCTTTCTTTCCTTCCCATTGGGCTCGTACGGGGGGATGAGGGGTGGAAGGAAGGGGAGCTGCGGATGCTGTGAGGGTTTTGGGAAGATTTTTGACGAAACCAACACAAAGAATTTCACATATAGTTCCATGATAAGGTTACTCAAAGGTTACAAATGGTTACAAAAATAAGAAAATTAAAAGTAACATAATAATATATTATCTGTGTTACTCGTTCAAAATATCTGAACAATACTGAAAAATCTGAATTTGGAACAAATGCTAGTTATGGGACTTCCTCTCTCATTCTCCATTCATGGAAATTTCATATAATTTCACTGAAGACATAAAAACTATTTTATATAAATACTGGACTAACTAAGAGTTATGTTAGGATTCATAATTATGGATTTTCTGAGTACTCAGTTAAAATATTATTTCAAAGATGAGGAGATAATATCTCTTTACATTTCCAAAGCTTTATTCAATATTGATTCTGCTTTAATGAGAAGTTATGAGTGTGAATTGGGAAGTGTGAGTATGGCAAGCTGCTTTACGCTCAAATTCTCTGTCATCCCTCCTGAGATGTGCTCAGAAAATTCAGCTTGTATTTACTTCCATGGAATGAGTTGATGTTAGATATAAACACATAAAAGACAATATTGTTGTAGGGGCAGTTTATATTCTAGTAATTTCCTGAATTTTTAAAAAAAGATATTTTAAAAATAGAATGTCTCATAATAAAATAGCGCTTTTTTTCTGCCAAAATTAATTTGGTTAATACAACACTGACACTTGTTCATGATGTAACATTATAGTCTCAAAGAAACTATCTTCAGGCAGAGTAGTATCAAGAAAGAAGTCAAGAGCTGTTCTAGGACAGATAAAAATCAAAATCTTTAAGTCAATTGGATTCTATTAAGTCCCTGTAATAAATAAAGTTCTGTTTTATTTTAGACTTTCTTTAAATAATAGGCTTGAGGTGCAATTATGGATTATTAGATTATCATAACTATACTGATCAAGATTATTCCTCATGTTAAATGACAACTATATGAGAGAAGGAAAGTATTCTCTATCTAACAGACCTTAGTAACTTTAAATAATTCTGTTGAGAAAGGTAAGGATATTTTCCCTTTGTGAGCATAGGTATTACTGTATTCAGATCTGATTAGAGATCCTTCTTTCCAATATGTTCTCTTTCACTCTCTCAGGTTCAGTAATCATAGAATCATAGAATAACCAGGTTGGAAGAGACCCACTGGATCATCGAGTCCAACAATTCCTATCAAAAAAGTCAGTTAGAAACAGGTTTAATTAAGGGGAAATGAGCTCTTTTCAAAAGGCAATAACGTTGTCTCTGGTGATTTGTCTAAGTGCAGCTAAAATCTGTGCAAATCCATGCTCAATCCCTAAGTAAAAGCTCAAATATCCTGGGACAATCCCTCCAGTATGGAAAAGCGTGGCTTTTTATTCTGCTGAGCAATGACTCTTGCTGAGGGAAAGATCATAGAACCATAGAATCACCAGGTTGGAAGAGACCCACCAGATCATCGAGTCCAACCATTCCCATCAATCTCTAAACCATGACCCTCAAGAGATTATTTGCTCAATATTCCTTCACAGTGACTGTTGCCTTCAGTTACCAGTCCAGAACCATGTTGTTTTTATCTGGTTCTGTGGTGTCTAAGACTATTAAGTACACCATCCCAAGTTACTATCTAGAATCACTTCCTTTTACTTTCTAGCTTGATAATGTCTTTGTTTGCATCTATGTTTGTATTAAAGATATAAGAAATAATTGCTTATTTATATTCCCTTCATAATTCTTGCTCTACAAACCACCCGTAAACCTCATAAAATATTTTTTTATCTAAATACCTAATTAATAGCACTTCATATGGAAGTAATTCCTTACCCCTCATTTTTCTAAAAGAAATATTAGCATTTTCTGGTTAGTTTAGCTTCTTTTGCTAATTTGTGCTAGCAAATTGCCTGTCTTTTTTTTAGCAGTGAGCACTGACATAAGGATTTCAAAGAATTCATCACTGTGATTTCAACACTTCTTTCTTGAGCATTAATTAATAGCATAGCATAGCCCCAGGCAGCCCATTTTTTTTTCATTCTGCCAGGAGCTATGACTGGTGCTCCTAAAGATTTGTATTGTATTTCTTGTCATTTAACTTCACAAGTAATCATATTGTCCAGTTGCTCAGTTTTCTTACAGCTCTCTTGCTCATTTCCTAGGGAAAGCTGACATTGTATAATACAATTTAGCATGCTTATTTTGCTATCTCTATATCACTTCAGCTAGCCACATTTCATAGATTCATAGATACATCAGGTTGGAAAAGACCCACAGGATCGAGTCCAACCGTTCCTATCAAACACTAAACCCTCAGCACCTCATCTACCTGTCTTTTAAACATCTCCAGGGAAGGTGATTCGACCACTCCCTTGGGCAGCCTGTTCCAATGTCCAGTGGCCCTTTCTGTGATTTTTTTTTCCTAATGTACAGTCTGAACCTCCACTGGAGGAGTTGAGGCTATTCCCTCTTGTCCTGTCCCCCGTCACCTGGGAGAAAAGGACAGCACCCTGCTCTCTACAACCTCCCCTCAGGTAGTTGTAGAGAGCAATGAGGTCTCCCCTCAGCCTCCTTTTCTCCAGGCTAAACAACCCCAGCTCTCTCAGCCGCTCCTCATAAGGCCTGTTCTTCAGCCCCCTCACCAGCTTNGGCATTTGGCCTTGTTAAACCTCATGCCATTGGTCTCATCCCAGCGGTCCAGCCTGTTCAGATCCCTTTACAGAGCCTCCCTACCCTCCATCAGATCCATGCTTCCACCCAGCTTAGTGTCATCTGCAAACTTGCTAAGGGTGCACTCAATTTCTTTATCCAGGTCATTGATGAAGACATTGAACAGGGTTGGACTAATTTTTTAACTTTCTGCTTCCAAATGTAGGCTATTTATTTCTGTCCATATGTTAGCCTAATAGTATGGTACACTATGAGGTCTAAAAACTAGGCATTTAAAAAAGTACTGGAATAAGGCTCCTTTTCAATGGGTTCCTTCCAGTATATTTTCCATGTCCTTTCGGTGTATTTCACAATGAAATGTTTTGCACCCTAACACAGGTTTTTAGGGTAAGTAGGATAAATTGATCTTTAGTGACACTTTGCTCTCTCCATTAATCAAAAAGAAAAGCCAGAAAAGTATTCTCTATTAGATTAAGATCATTAATGTCTAAAGGGTAATGTATCTTAGCTTTAGTACCAGCTAGTTAAGTTACTTATTCTTACTCCATTACCTGAACATGTTCAATGAGGATTAGAAAAGATCATGGGAAAGTAGTCAGAGGTATTACAGTTTATCCATCATTCTTCAAAGAACCACTTGAGACACTAATATCACTGTCTCATGAGAGGAATCTTGAAGCTCTTTCCTTCCTCCTGTACTCCAAAAGCTATTATGTTTGTCTGAAGGAGAGTCACAACTGGTGATCCTATTAAGGTAGTTTCCTAAATCAAGAATCTTGTTCATTGAGGATGGTCCTTCAAATCCAGGCATAAATGAGATTTTCAGTACAGTTTATAATTACAGGTTAAAAGGTTTTTTTACAGTTAAAAAAAAAGAGTTTATAAAATTACCAAGCTAGTAATAATTCCTTTTGTGTCAATGAGCTTTCTGGTCTATTAAAACTTGGTCAGACTTCAGAGCTCCAAGTTTTTTGAAACTGTACTTAAAGTCACTTTTAAGAGGATTGCACTAGGTATTCTTACACACAGCAGATTTCTAATATTTAGTTATTCTTTTCCTCATCTATTCTTTGATAAATGTTCTTTCATTTCAAAAATAATTTTCATCTCATCAGTCTGATATGCAATTTCTTTAACAGTAATTTTTATATGTGTTTTTTAAACCTTACTCTTATATTTTCCTGTTATATATAAAATATAGAACCATATTTGGAATAAATTCAGTTTTTCAAATCTTATAAATTGTGAAGGTGTTAGGCATCTGAATGATGTAAGTAGTCAATAGGATAGCTTTGCTTCAGGCTGAATTATGCAAAACTTTACAATTCCTACAGGAGCTGTTATAATCTTTCACTATGCTTTAAGAGTTCAGAGATAAAAAAGAAAATATGGAGGTGAGAGTTCCTTTGCTCCCAGCATTCACAGGAATCATATTTAGTAATACCTATTTCTGAGACAGATTTAGAAAAAAAAAGGACAACCCCAACTGAACCAGAAGTATTCTCACTTGAGTAGTATTTAGTTTGAAGGATAGACACAACTGACCTTTTGAGTTCATGTCTTAGAAGAGTTAAAAAGCATAATTCTCTGCCTTTCAAGAACCACAAAAGAGATATAAATTACATAAAATCTTACTTGTTTTAAAAATTAAATGTTTAATTATCAATCTCTGGTAGAAAAATACCAAAGCCAGGTTCACAAATTTCTTCTGCCTTTTCACTGTCAACAGTTTTTATAAGAACTACCGTTTACATCATCTACACCTTTATGTACAAACACAGTGATTGTGAATATTGTTAACTCTAATGGAATGACTTGCCTAACTGGACTGCTGTATTAGACATCTGTCTGACATCTAAACTGTGATGTATGACACAGAATTTAATAGATTTTGTAGTAACAGTTGCACTCAAAAAATATCCCATATTTTCTAAAATGTTATCAATGCTTAAGCAATTGAATCTCGAATCTATTTTCNTTTGGAATAATCACAAATCACAGAATGGATGAGATTGGAAGGAACTTTTGGAGACCTTTTAGTCCAAGCATGTTACTCATGCAAGGTCACTTGGAAAACCTGCCCAGGGCCATGTCCCAGCAGGGTTTGGAGACCTCCAAAAATGATGACTCACGGATTTTCTGGATCATATATTCTAGAAACAGTTCATTTGGACACTACTTAAAGTAAAAAATGTGCCTTTCTGAAGTTGTCTTGTTGCTGGATATTTCTAGGAGCCTGGCCACATCTTCTTTACCCTCTCCCTTCAAGTACTTATAAATACTAACAAGATCATCTGAGTTTTCTCTTCTCCTGGATGAACAATGCCAGCTCTTTCAGTCTTCCCTCAACTGGAAGATGCTCCAATGTATTTTCAAGCATTCTTGTGACCCTTTGCTGGACTCAGTACAATAGCCCCATATCTCTTTTGTGCTAGTGAGCCCAGAAATGAACACAGAACTCAAGATATGTTTTACCACATACGTTTTGCTCAGTAGAAATGCCAGGTGACCGCCCTTCACCTGTAGGCAGCACTGCTCCTAATACAGCCCAGGAGGCTTTTGGTCTTTTCTGTAAGGGCACAGAAGGTGACTTTTCAGCAAAGGTAACCTCTCATCACTCATAGTCAGCTTGTCCACCTAGACCCCCAGATCCTTCTTTGAAGATCTAATTCTAGACAAAGAGCCCCAGCATATACTGATGCATGGGGTTATTCCTCCCCAGGTGCAGGAATTTACATTTATCTTTTGATGAATTCAATGATCTTGCTGTTGGCCAGTTTCTCCAACCTGTTAAGGTCATTTTGAATGTTAGCATAACAGTCTGGTGTGTCAGTCACTCTTCCTGTATTTATACTATATGAAAACTTGTTGAGGGTGTACTCCATACCAACATCCATGTCCTTAATGGAAACATTATATAGTATAGACTCCAGTATTAACACTTTAGGTACACCTCTAGTAACTGCCCTTCAGCTGGCCTTTGTGCTGCTGATCATGATCCTCCAGCCCCAGCAGTTCAGGAAATTTTCAGTTCATCTCCCTATCCACTTATTCAGTCTGTATATTATGCGTTTTCTTTGATGATGTTGTAGGAAAAAATATCAAAAACCTTATGAAAATGAAAATAAAAACATGCACTGCTCTCCTTTTGTCCACAAAGGAGCCATTAATCTCCTTATAGAAAGCTATTGGGTTGGTAAAGCAAGATTTCTCTTCTTAAATGGATGCTGACAACTCCCAATTACCTTTTTGTCTTTGATATGTTTAGAAATGTTTTCCAGGATTATTTTTTCTATCAGCTTTCTTGAAGTTGGAAGTGACATTTGTTTTCTTCCAGTCTGCAGGAAACACTACCAATTACCATCTATCAAAGATAATCAAGAATGTCCTTGCCATGACATCAACCAGCTCTCAGCACTTGTGGGTGCATGCCATCAAGTTCAATGGTCTTGGGCATGTCAATTTGTTTAACTATGCCTTAATCTGATCCTTCCTCATGACAGACTTTTTCACTGGTGTCAAGGACCTGGAATTCCTGAAGGCTAGATTTACTTGTAAAGACCAAGTATATGTTCAATACATTTTTTAGTTTGCTTTTTTCACACCTTTTATCACCACATCCCCTGCTCTATTCAGCAGCAAGCCCACATTATTTCCTAGTCTACCTTTTGCTTCTAATGCATCTTGTTGCTTTTTTCATTTTCCACTGGATTCAGCACCAACTGGGCTTCAAAATTCCTAATCCTATCCCTCAGACAATGTCTTTATATTCCTCTTGAGTGATCTCATCTTGGCTCCACTTTTATTTGTTCTTTTGTTTTTAATGTTGAGTTTTGTCAGGAGCTACTTGTTCTGCCTTTGCTTTATTTCCTGCCAGTTGGGATGGATTATTAAGGAGCAGAGTGGAAGTTGTCCTTGAAAAATCAACCTGCTCTTCTGGATTGTTCTCTCCAGGACCACCTCTACTTGCATTCTTTCAAGTAAGTCCCAGATCTTTTCTCCTGAAGTTCAGGGTTGTGGTCCCACTTTTTTTGTCTTGCTCCCTCCCCTCTGGATCCTGAATTGCACTGCCTCAGGATCACTGCAAATAAACCTGCCTGTGGCCTTTATATCCCCAACCCATTCTTTCTTGCATGTCCAAAATAAGGTCCAGAAAACCCACCTTTCTTAATTTGGCTCCTTGATCATCTGCATCAGTAAGCTATTATAAATGCACTTAAGAATCTTTCATGATTGCTTATGCCCTGCTGTTTTCCCTCCAACTGATATTGGACTGGTTCAAATTCTAGTTAAAATCAGAGCCTACAAATGTGAGGCTACTTCCTCTTACTACTGCTATAGGGTTTCTGTTTCACTGAACACAGAATCTAGTCCCTCACCTGCTACCAAGGTCCTAAATCTCTTCTGCAGTTGCAAATCTACAGGTGGAGCAGCTTCTGGTGTTATCAGGAGCTTTAAAGCTTTACCATTACAAGTTTGTCCATTTCCCAGTCCCAGTGTTGTACCTCCTTCAGTAGAGGTGGGGAGTTAGGCTTCTCTGATCGATGTAGGGTCTCAGAGAAGAAACAGCTCATCTGATGCTCTCTTATATTGCATGGGCTTCTGAAGTCCTTCTGCAACTCCTTCACTTAGTGACACAGCTGATGCACCACTGCTTTTCTCCTAGAGGTATGAAGGGTCACTGGGCATTGGAACAGGCTGCCCAGGGAGGTGGTTGACTCACCTTCCCTGGAGATGTTTAAGGCATGGGTGGACAAGGTGCTGAGGGGCATGGTTTAGTGTTTGATAGGAATGGCTGGACTCAGTGATCTGGTGGGTCTCTTCCAACCTGGTTGTTCTAAGATTCTATGATTTATGATTCATGCTATTCAATCCAGACCTTGTGGTATATCACCACCACTGTTGAACCATGTTATGCTGTACTCAGCAGAGTTGCTGGCTGCCTTCTGTGCACCTTCCTGCAAAATCAGCTGTGAAAACTACTACAGTTGTGAGCTATCTTTGTTAACTGTACTTTAATAGAGACCTGTGGAGAAAATGGTTTCAATTTTCAAAAGAAAAGAGAGATGGTTAGGTACTAACATAGCATGTCATTGTTACATTTTTTTTGTAAGAAAACTGAATATTTGATTTCTCTTTATAAGTTTGTGTAATATTTTCTGTATCATGGATTTTGAAGAGAGGCAAATCTTTTACCTGTATTAGCTCTGATCTTATCCTGGTATCCTGAAGCCTGAGATGTATTACTCACAAGGTGAGGAAGTTTATTTGCGGACAGTGGTTCCCATCTGTCTTATCACTTTCGTCCAGTACATATCTGGGTTACCACAAAATAGGGTGATCCTTCCTTCCTTTCTGTTTCTACCTGTTTATTGTTAATAACAACGCTGACATCCATAGGACTGCAAAATGGATCAGATGATAGAACCCAATTGAATAATAATAAATTTTCAAATAGTTTTTTGTTTAAGAATTAAATTTCAGCTGGGTCTATTCTCTCAATAGTACTGGAATGAATGAAGTGGGAGCAACTAGAAACACAGGTAAATTAGAGGTGGACTATGTGGGCTTTAACATTGTAGAAATTGCCTCAGTTTGAGTCATAAAAATAATGTAAATGCTCAGGTAAAGCAGATTCTCTTTTTCATCTAAATCACATTTTTCATCTCATGCTGCCTGAGCAGAAAAATAAGTATAATATACAAATTGGCAAGCTATTGAGAAGTCATTGGCAGTTTGCACAAGAAACTCAATGACCATTTTAAATTTGTCATTATAAATTTCCAATGTGACCTAAGGGTCACTGAAGAATTCAGGGTAAATAATAATGGAATGCCGAGTTACAATGTAGTGCTTTGCTACCAACAGAGCTGATCACAGCTCCTGTCACAGAACTATCTTTAGTACAAAATAACTTGACTCATGCCGTATGTATTACACAGTTCTCTTCCTAAGAGGTTTCTTTTCATCTCAGTCTTCATTGCTTCAACATCAAGGAGGAACAGAGCCTCAGGTAGTGACAAGAATTGCGACAAACTTTATGGAGTGGGTGATTTTGTCTTACTCTTCCCTTTTCTCAGCCTTCTAAAAATGTTAAGATGCAAGTATCAATGTGTTCATTCTCCTCTCTCACAGTGAAGTTTGGAACCATATTCATACAGTATCAGGCAAAATCCTATTGTAGTCCAGGACCACAGGAAGAGAAGACATGCTACAGCATTGTTTTGCTTATGTGAAGAAAATAGAGGAAAGTAGAATGAAAAGTTAAATGCCAATCAGATATATTTCTACCTAGGCAAACAATATACAATGCAGGCCAGTTGGGAACTTGATCAATCTTGAAACAAGAAGAAATGCAGGACTGTCTGGAGGAGCACTTGAGTTCAGTTGCATATATTTTCTTTCTAAAAAGAGGATAGGCACAAGACCATGGAAAGGCAACCACCAGAATTATTTACATCACAAACTATTAAAATGAGAATGTGCTCCAAATACAGATTTTCTGTTTAAGAGGCAGATGACATGATTCCAGAATGCCCAGAGTATCACAAGAAATTATTTACTTTTAATTCTCACGTAGAAAATAAAGTACTCACATTTTTCCTTATGGATAAAGATTTTGGTTTGAGTATAAACCTTGCCTGTCTCTTTGGTATTAAGTTATTGAAATAATATCAATAATGGGTGAAGAATTCATTTGATTTCGTAGTCTTAAAAATACATACAGGCTCATTTGTTGTCTTTGAACTGAAGTGTAAGGTTTACAGGATTTCATTTAAAATAAATGTGGTCTAATGATGAATGCTTCTGAAATTCTTATACTGAGAAGAGAAGGTACATTTTGAAAGGACCTATCATAATGAGAGCCTATAATACCTGAAATCCATTGATCTGCATTACTAAACAGAATACATGCTGCTAACTAACTCATTCCCTATTAACAGCTGTTGGAACCATGCAGTGAAATGTTCCACACTAATCTTGAACAGCATTTTCCATCTGCATATCACAGTCTTCAAAAATACAGCTATTTTTAATTTTAATAGAGTATCTGAGAATCCAGGTCTCTTTTATGCTTGTTAGGGCCTGAGATTTCACTTTAGAGGGGGATTGTAAGAGGTGAGGATGGCACTCACAGGACTATGTTACTGTCAAGAGCAGTAAAATAAGGTTTTGCTTTGAATGGCACTGGCAGGACAGAAACATCAAGGATAAGCCACAAAATGCTAATCTGCTCATAACAGGAAGCACTGTAACCTGGAAAAATCCTTCTGTGATTTTTTTCAGCCCTGTTTTCTCTTTACTTCTCATTAAATATCTAAGGTGTCTGCTGTCCATGAAGAAAAAAGAAGATTCATTAGAAAAGAGTCATCATATGAACTCCCATGAAACACTGACTTTTTATTTATTTTTTTTCTTCTCTTGATATCTGTAATCTAAAACAATAGTAATTTCTAATATCTGTTTGTTGTAAGTGTAGAGAAAAACATAATGCATTTAAAAGAAATATGTATGCTTGAATTGGTTTGTATCTGACTACATCTCATGTCTAGTTCTTCTTAGCACAACTTATAAGTACGTTTAAATGAGGTACTGCTCCTGAGTTTGTGTTAACATTCTCTGAAAATGTCTATGGCATGCGTTATTTTGAATTTGCTGCATTGGAGTTGGGCTGCACAAGGGCTGAGTAAGTGCTGATAATTCACGTGATGATTCCTGAGACTGTTTTGGGAGGTTTTGAGAAATAAGTCCCCTACAAAACTAAGCCATAAGTAAGATAATTTGGGTCTGAACATCCCCTCCACCCAGTTTAAATCACACAAGCATTTTAAAAGAGCTATTCCAGAACTGTATAGTCAAAATTGTGGTTGAAAGATATAATATGGAAAAGCTCTAGCATTGCACCTAAGGGGAATTTATCTTTTGCAGAAGTTAACTGAAAATGTTGAATTTACATTAATTTGGGGGGAGTGTTGTTTGGTTGGTTTTGTTTTTTAATAAAAGTAAAAGGGGGAAAGGAGAAAAAAAGATACAAACAATCCATCAGCAATATGTTCAGGTAAGACATATGTCAGAAGTTATAACTAACAGCAAATAAAGCAATAACTCTGACATTTGTTACAAATATCGGACAAAGGAAAATCCCATACTCAGACATCACAAATATTCCTCTACAATCATTTCCATTGCATTTCCAAACATTCCCTTGCATTATTTTCCTATATTCTCAGACTGAAGACCCTGGAGATGTCATCTTAAACAACCAAGGAGAGTTATGAAATATCTTCACATAGTTATGAATGTGCATCTGTTACTCTGAAAGAAAATTTTTAATTCAGGAGAGTAAAAAAACCCAACAAAGCTTAGCGAGAAACTGTCACATTATTGGGCAGTTGGGTCTCTTCACATGCCACTGAAGCTGCTGCAATCACTTGAGTAAGTCTTACTCTTCTCTTTTAGATGTTAGTTTAAGGACATTTAGGGCTGATAACCAGGTGCCCATCAAGTCACTTTATCACTCCCTCTCCATCCTCAGGATGGAGAGTGAAATAAGACAAAAATCTTACAGACTGTGGTAAGGACAAAGAAATTGCTTATCAGTTACTGTCATGGGCAAACTAGTCTCAGCTTGGAAAATTTAATTTATTACCATTTAATTGCAGTAGAGTAGGCTAGCAAGAAATAAGAACAAATCTAAAATGAACATTGCCCTACTTCTCCCTTCCTCCTGGCCTCAATACCTGACTCTTTGACCTTCTCCCCTGCCTTGGGCAGCACAGGGGGTTAGGGAACAGGGGTTATTGTCAGTTCATGACACCTTTTCTCTGCTGGTCTCAGAGGTGATACCAACATGTTTGACTGATTGACTCATCTTTGTTCAATGGTGGATCAGCCTTGGAGCCCACTGAAACTGGCTGTGTCCGACATGAAGACAGTTTATGGCAGCTTCTTACAGAAGTCACCCCTGCATCACGCCCACCATTCCCCATTACCAAAACTGTAGTACAAGAAGATATTAATCCTCACAACAAATTTACCGTCCCCCAAAAGGACAGACTTACAGTTATAATAAAAAATCAAATGATCAATTTTGTTTAAAAAAGCATTTGACATGACTGAAATGTATTTGTGTGCAGTAATAACATATCTGCAGTAGAGCTATATAAAGGCATAACTCCAGGGGACTGCATTGGTCCTGCACAGCAGGGATGATTTTTACATGTGTCAACTTCAGTATGTCAAAGTTTCTTCATTTTTTATTACATTGAAATATTAGCTGGAGATAATAACTAGCTATCACAATATTACTCTCAAGATTGAGACAAAAAAAAAGTAGGAATCCAAATGTATCTCTAAGTGAGGTCTTGGAAAAAGTCAATTATATAATATTTAATGTTAGAGTTCAATGTAGAAGGTCTCCTTCCCTTTGACCTCAGTAAGTAACTATTACAAGCCTGAAAACAACCCATAAATTAGCATCATCGCCTGTATGCAGCCATAGAAACATCGGGTGATTAAGCTTGGAATGGATTTGAGAAGGTAACTAGGCCAGCTTCCTGTTGAACACAAGGTCACCTAAGAGGTGTTAAAAGGCTATGTAATAGTTGCATACCTCTGTATTTTAGATGTTATTGGTAGAAGAGACAGATATATGTGGGGGTTGGTCTAAAGTTTAATTCATTACAGTCTTTGTAAATCACATTTATTTCCTGATTGAAGGTAGTGTAAGACATGTTAAGTACAATGAAATAGGAACAACAAATTCTGGATGCAGGATTCCAGCAGACTTGTTTGCAATTTCTGACAGAGCAACTGCTGAATGATATAACAAAACATCAAAGAATATTAGGATCAGCTAGAATGAATGTAGTGGAAGTAGTACCCTGGGATGAAAATGGTCTTGCAAGAAATTGAACCTCTGGTCTTCAAATGGCTATTTTTTATGTTGTAGTCACATTGTTTCTATTTTTCTAAACTGACTTTTGGTGTGGTTTTGTTTCAAACTTGGGGGTTTTTTTAATGTTATTTGTCTATGCAATATAAATTACATGTTAGTGATTAAGAATTATAATTAAAACTCTCAAAATATCAAAATTCTACTTGATTGGAAACTTCATGTTTCATCCCACTCAAATCAGAAATAATCTAGGAAATGTGTTCAGCCAAGTATTTCAGCCTTTCACTTTTCCTAAAACTTTGTTTCTCACTAATAGTGAAATTTAT
Source organism: Piaya cayana (assembly GCA_013389865.1). Classification (NCBI taxonomy): domain Eukaryota; kingdom Metazoa; phylum Chordata; class Aves; order Cuculiformes; family Coccyzidae; genus Piaya; species Piaya cayana. The sequence goes on from WAAB01007955.1 coordinate 221,943, forward strand.
TTTGTTCTGTATTATGTTTCATCAAATGAAAATAATGCCAGACACATATTATTTGGCAGAAAGATATCTTGCCAAGTTTTTTGGTTTAGTACATTTTAGCATTTGTCCTTCTGTTTTCTTTTTTATATCTCTAATTTTATTCCTTTCTTGTTATTATTCAGCCTCATTATTGCTAGGCAACGGATATGACAAGTCTTCTACTCAGTTTCTTGTTGACAACTTTACCTACAGCAGAGATGTTAATCAAGACCTTAAGGCAGCATGACAAACCATCCATGAGTTAAACAGAGTGATTAAAGAACACAATAAATGCAAGTCTGCTAGACATCAACTCACTCGAAAGACAACATGAGTAATTTTCCAGTATTGTACAAGCTTTAAATTCTGATTTTTTTCTTCATTGGTAAAAGTCCATTAATAAAGTTTTAACACTTTTAGGTTTCATTTTGCCTCTCTTCTGTCCCGTCTCCCAGCACCGTCCCTCCCACTCCACCAGTGTGTTTCACATTATCAATTTTACTGATATTTAGAAAGGTTTTATATATACACATGTATGTTATATATATAAGAATTGTATATCTACTTCCTGAAGTATTGGCAACCTTTTAAATAAGGTTCAAACTTATGACTATGATCTACATGAATTTTACGAGCCATTCACTCGATATGTTTTCTGATGGTATATACATTGGTTTTGCTCTCCAGAGGCTGAAGAGATTTGTTTCGAGAAGAAGACATAGCCTTTGGAAACTACTGTAAGTTTTCATAAATACTTACTGGGCAGTGTAGAGCGGCTGAATCCTATACATCAAAATGTATAGTATACACAAATTCAAATGCTCTGTGCCATTTATTTCAGATGGCCCATACAGTTTCAAAAATACACAAATATTCAGAATCCTAAGAACCTCAGATATGCAAGTCAGGTATGAATAAATGAGGGCTAGCTCTCTTGAAAAAGTATTTTCCTGGCTCATCTGAAAACATTAGAATTATGGGGAACAGACAGAGTTTGAATGCAGCATGCCAGAAAGCTACTAATTCCTTTAATCATACAATTGTGTGTTAACCTCTCTCTGGTGCTTTCTAATTCTGAATGCATCTGCTATCTTCTGAAATAAAGGTAGTAAAAAAAACTATTTTATTTTTTTACCTAAGGTGGGAAGAAAGACAGCTTAGTATGGCGAATCAATAATCTTTTACTTTGAACAAGAACAAAAGAGACATTTATTTTCCCGTATAAAACATACTGGAACACAGTTTAAAGCTGTTAGTAGTGGATGCATTTAGCTGTTGGCTGTGTTGGATGATCTGTTTGGAGGAGTAAACATCTTACTGGCTTAAAACAGACTGATAGTGAAAATTTCACTTAAAACAGAGGTTACATTATGTTCCAGGTAGTGTTTCGGGCAGGAAAGCTAGAGATTTAGAGCTTCTTACCAATATATTCCTTTGCAAACCATTGCCATCAGCCAATAATACTACTTGAAATAAAGCATGTGGGAAACCCAAGTAGTATCTGAAAACTGAAAATCATTAGGTTCTTTAGATTTCATTTCAATATTGAACAAATAATGTGATTGATTTACTAATTTTCATCCTCTTAGCTGAGTAAAAAATGATTGAGTTAAAGTATTATGCAGTTGAAAATTCTCTGTTCATGCTTGGTTAACTGCATAACGGAAGCCACGTAACAGCTGATACTCTTACATATATAAACACATTTTAATATATTTACCTTGTAATTATACTTGTAGATTTATATAAAAAATGTTTTTCCCTAATTATTCTCTTATTCCTCTCTGGTGCTTCTTTGACCTTTATGTCACTTTGAAATATGGATTCCTACATGTTTTATCCTTTAATCAGTAGGTCATTAAATATCAGCAAGAAGGTTATTATTTTCAGCTATTTAGGAAAAACATTAATAAAAGTTTGGAAGACAGAATTTTCAGAAATTAATGATATTTATCCTGATACATCTCCTTGAGTTAAGTGATTCCAGCTGAGAAACATATGGGTATACAAGAATCCTAAATGTGGCAGATGTAAGAAAGTACTTATGGGAGATTGATGACCTTGTGCTGGAGGAGCTGGAGATAAGTTGTGATAGTCTAGGCATCTCAAGTGACAACTGATGTCTATACTCACGTTATCAATTTCACGTCAACTTCTAAAGCATAAGACTTCGCGCGGCATCCACATATTTATCTATGTGTCTGAGCTCTTACTATATAGGAGCATATTCAGTGTAGGCTTTCTGTGTAGTAGTCTGTTGCTTTGGAGCAGCAGTGCAGGTCTATAGCCTATCCCTTAATTGCCTGAATTTGCTTGTGCTTGTTCAGTTCTCAAGTCATTCCTGATCAAGCAAGCTGAAACAGAGACTCTGTTCTGGGACTCAGAAACTCAGTGGAGCTGTTTCTAACCAGTTGTGAATTGTACCACTATGAAATGCTTCAACATGTTCCTACCCTGAATATTCCTACAGGATTCATTAAACTATTAAGACCTTATAAAATCAGAAGTGTTTTCTGTGGTATGCAAAGTGCTACGGAGGAGGGTGCTGGCCTCTTCTCCCAAGAGACGGGACAGGACAAGGGGGAATGGTCTCAAGCTGCACCAAGGGAGGTTCAGACTAGATTAAAAAAAAAAATCGCAGAAGGAGTCATTGGGCATTGGATCAAGCTTCCCAGGGAAGTGGTCGAGTCACCATCCCTGGAGGTATTTAAAAGATGGGTAGACGAGGTGCTCAGTGACATGGTTTAGTGGCAGACAGGAACGATTGGACTCAGTGATCCAAGAGGTCTTTTCCAACTTAGTAATTCTATGATTCTATGATTCTATGATTCTAAAGCACACACATTTAATTTTTTTGCAGTTCTTTCCTCATTGGGAGATTGTTAGAATTAAGGCAGAAAGGTCTACCTGTTCTCCCTGCCACAAAAGCCAGGGCTTTCCTTGTGGTCCAAGTTACCCACTCTGCCCAAGTCTGTTCAGGCCTCTGATTTCTCAAGATCTCTTTGACCTGCCCACATGTTCTAGAGGCCTGGTATAGCAGTATGGCTCTTGTGTGTGTGCGTTTTATTCCCAAATTCTTTACTTTTATCTACTGCAGTGCTCTGGTCCCTCAATAAAACCTTATATAAATTCAGTTTTGCTAGTTACCATTTTTGGCAAAATCCTGACTTACTTTTGGCTAAATAGACCATGGGACTCGTTCTGAAAAACCTGATCCATCTGTTGGAGAAAGGGAAGAGTATCCTTTGTCACAGGACTGCCAACCTTGTGGAAAGGGTTTTAAACTAAAGTTAGCAGGGAAGGGGAAATGGAATCCATCCACTTTTCCCGGTTTGACACCATTGCCAGCAATAGATGCTCAGAGCCTGGAGAGAGGAACACAGGTCAGCAGGAGACCACCTAAAGAGAAATTCAGTGGATCTCCAGACAGCAAGACAGTTTCATTGGGGGCCCACATTAAGTGTCTCTATGTAAACACACGTAGCATGAGAAGTAAACAAGAGGAGTTAGAGATATCTGCACCCTTGCAGGGCTATGATATCACTGGCATCACAGAGACATGGTGGGATGGGGTGGGATGGAATGGGTCCTGTGATTGGAGTGCTGTGATGAAGGGATACAGGCTCTTTAGTAAGTCAGGTATATCACAGAGGGGGGTGTTGCCTCTATGTCAATGACTGGCTGGAGTGTGTGGAGATCTAACTGGGGATGGATGAGGAGCCAAATGAGAGATTATAGGTTAGGATTAAAGGGAGGCAGGGACTTTGTATCCCCCCACATTGGGACGCTATACAGTAAGATATGTCTGCCATATTTTACCATAAGGCTAACTATTAGTACCTCTACATTTAGGGGAACTTCTTTGTATATATTTTTACCTACACACTACTTTTCTCTATACAGTGTTTGATTGCATGTCGCTTAAGATGTACTTCCACAAACAGTATCTTATCACCTGTTACCACTAAATTTCCTGTCAGAAATTGTTCTTATAAAATCAGTTTGTGTGCAGATGTAAAAGTCTCTGGAAAAAAATATTAATTAGAGGGATTTACTAGTGATACTGCCTATGTGGACCTAGCAGGCTGGACAAATTATCTTGTCCTTGTGATGCAGCTGATATGGGCCATGCAGACTGGTCAGTAACACTGCTATGGGCCTGACAGGCTGGACAAATCATAGAATTTTGTCCTTGCGTGACTCTCAATGTGGTATAAGCTGACTGGTAAGATCCTCCACCCTGTACATGATCTTGGTGAGCAGGACAAATTGTAAAGGGCCTGAGGCAGTCCCCTGTAATATAAGGGATTTGACCCTGTGATGCTGCCAGCGATACACAAGGGATACCAACAAGGGTTTTACCCTAGTTGCTACATTAATGTAATTCTGGCAGGACACTGTCAGCCCAATCCTGGGAGGTTGGTCAAATAGCAAAGAGCCTGAGGAGGCTCCCCTGTTTTTTCCCCTCACTCTGACTCTAAACATTACATGTAGATATTTACTTTAAAAATATTTCCACTTACCTGCAACTTTTCTTTCCTTGTTGAAAGGTACATCACATTCAATTGGTAATAACAATATAAATATTGGAAAATATGGAGAAATTGGAGGAAAATAATATAAACCAGAGCCAAAAAGGGAATAATCAATCTAATGTATGCTACCAAGTAAGCAGGCAAATGCCTAGTTTCTATTTATACTGGTTTCAAAAAATCCACAATGCTCTGTCTATAAAGGTTACCCACACCTTGAAGGAAACAAAGTAGGAAAGGTTTTCAACGTATATGCTTCAGTAATCATTGAATAAGCAATGAATTTTAAGTACCCCTTGGCTGCTACAAATACTTCTTTTCATAAGGAGAACCTTTAGAGAAATGCCTGCATGAACTTAGGCATTTTGGCAGGTGTCTATAGAATATACCCTTCCCTCTCAAATTTTTTACACATTCTTTCTGCTAAGTTCAGATCATATTGGGGTTTATTCACCCACTGTGAACAGAAAAGTGACACTCAATTCAGGAGCATGGAAACTTGGCAAAATAGCATTTAAAAGTACATTTTCCTTATAGACAAATTCAAAAAAGATGTGCAGATTTCTGGCAAAAACCCCACAAGTTATCGTCAATAAAGACACTATATATGTTCTTCCACTTCGCAGGAAACCCAGGTTCTTTTCAAGAAATCCTCCTGCCTTGTATTCTAGCCTTTTCTCTGGTAAACAAGAGCTTTTCTCCTTGTAAACATGTTCATGGACATGAAAACCAGTGAGACCACCTGCACGAGATACTTGCATATATATACATAAGCCATTGTTTTGGGAGAATCTTGGAAGAGGGGGATATAAAAGAAAAATGGCCCAAGAGAACAAGGAGGACAATAAGGAACATTTTAAAGTCACCATTTGTAGGTTGATAGTCATCCTTGTCCTCCTAGGGCAAACTGAGTTCAATACTTGACAAGAGATTACTCATTCAAGGACATACATGCAAGTGCTGTCATTTTTGTCTGTGTGTTTTACTGATTCTAGAATATTGCTAACAGTAAAAGTAAACCTAGGAACTTACAGTCCCTAAAGTACATATGTTTAGAGATGTAACTCTTAACCATCATAAGCTGCACAAGTGGCTCTGTGTGCTTTGTCTGGGGTTTTAGTATGCTCATTTGTTATATTTGTCCTGAATGACCTTCTGATATCACTCGGTGTATCAGTGTCCTCTTTGTCACTTAATGAATACCACTCCCTGTGGAGCTTACGTTAGATACCTGCTTTTAAAATTATTACAGTCAGATAATACAAATCCCTTCCTAAGTGACTCAAACAAGAATGATAGAGGGAGATCTATATAATATTGAGTACTTGCAATATAGTTGCATGATATTTGTATGTTTTTATGTTGTTATTATTATGTTTAAATTATATTTTAAAACAATGGATTTTTTTTTTTTGCAGGAATTTAGTCCTGACTTGAGTTAAAATGCTAAATGTCCCAAAAATGGTAAAACAGAAGATGTTAAAATCTCATTATCTTCCTTATATAGCAAGATACAAAGAACAATGTTTCAAAGTGACCAGAGAGAAAAATCAGTCCTTTTTTTCTTTTTTTTTTCTTTTATCCCTCAGTGGTTAGCTATCTCAAAACACAAAACACAGTAATATTTAATATTGCTCCCTGATCTATGACATCAAGTGCAGGCAAGAAGAAACAAAGAATAAGAAAAATCACAGAGAATCTGCAGTGTACTTCCAAAGAGCTCAAGTTAAGTCACCTTGGTTGTAAAGAAAATAAAAGATGTCTTTTTGTAACTAGTTTTAGAGGCTATCTGAAAATACACTCTTCAAAGTAACCCTGGATATTCATAGAGACCGAGGAGAGAGAGGCTGGAGAACAGCCCTGTGGAAAGGGATTGGGGGGATTCTGTTTGACAGCAAGTTGAACATGAGCCAGCAGTGTGGCCTGGCAGCAAGGAGGGTCAACTGTGTCCTGGGGTGCATCTGATATAACATCACCAGCTGATCAAGGAAGGGGATTGTCCCATTCTACTCTGCACTGCTGCAATCCCTCCTTGAGCACTGTGTGCAGTTTTGGGTGCCATGGTGTAAAAAGGATATAAAGCTGCTGGAGAGTATCCAGAAAAGGGCCAGGAAGTTGGTGTAGGGTTTAGAAGAGAAGCCAGACAAGGAGCAGCTAAAGTCACTTGGGCTGTTCTGCCTGGAAGACTCTGAGAGGAGACCTCATCACATTTTAGCGCTTCCTCAGAAGGGGAGGAGAAGTCACTGATCTCTTCTCTCTGGTGACAATGGTAGGACTTAAGGGAGTGGCAGGATGATGTGCCCAGGAGGTTTAGGTTGCATATTAGGAAAAAGTTCTTCACTCAGAGGGTGGTGGAGCGCTGGAACAGGCTCCCCAAGGAAGCGGTAATGGCACCAAACCCGACAGTATTCTGGAAGTTTTTGGACAATGCCCTCACACACATGATATGAATGTTGGGGTTGTCCTCTANAAAGGGCCAGGAAGTTGGCGTAGGGTTTAGAAGAGAAGCCAGACAAGGAGCAGCTAAAGTCACTTGGGTTGTTCTGCCTGGAAGACTCTGAGAGGAGACCTCATCACATTTTAGCGCTTCCTCAGAAGGGGAGGAGAAGTCACTGATCTCTTCTCTCTGGTGACAATGGTAGGACTTGAGGGAGTGGCAGGATGATGTGCCCAGGAGGTTTAGGTTGCATATTAGGAAAAGATTCTTCACTCAGAGGGTGGTGGAGCGCTGGAACAGGCTCCCCAAGGAAGTGGTAATGGCACCAAACCCGACAGTATTCTGGAAGTTTTTGGACAATGCCCTCACACACATGATATGAATGTTGGGGTTGTCCTCTGCAGGGACAGGAGTTGGACTCAGTGATCCTTGTGGGTCTCTTCCAACTCAGGACATTCTATAAGGTATTCCATATGAATGTTATATTGTTTATATTCCTGTTCTGTATGCAATAATGAAGTAAAACTAAAGTATTTGTTAGTGGCCTCTCTTTTAGATACTGCAGATCAGCGATAGGGAAAAAAAAAGGGTATATATTGAAAAAAACCCAAACCTATATTATAAATAAATAATCCATAAATATCAATTACTTACAAGATTTGTAGATATAGATATAGAACTAATAGATTCCTGTGGCATTTTGAAATTTAAGATGCATGTGAACACCTCCAAAAATCTTTGATTTTCAAATCAGAATTTTATGTTTCAGAAATTCATATGTATAAATTTATAATTTAATATCTAAACCTAGTTATACTTAGTGTATTTGAAGCATTTAGTGCAAATAATATTTTTTAAAAGTTAAAGTTGTTTTCCTAACTGAAAATATTATTCATTGCTCAAGTTTCATGCTTTTCTTTTACTGCTTAAACGCTTTAAGAATAACAGAACAAAGATTTTAAGTTAAAAGTTAATTTCGTTGTTTTGATTTGTTCTTAATTTCCATGGGCTTTACAGCTGTGTAGAAGCTACCACTTCAGAAATGGAAGTCAAGTTTAGGTTGATTTATTTGCTAGAGTAGCCAGTAATAAATAGGTCTTCCTATAAATGTGCTCTATACATAGTCTCATGCTACCTATGATATAAAATTGAATAAATTATCAACAAAAATGGTCTTTTTGTACAAAAGAATATTAAAATATAATCAAATGAAATTTATGAAATTTGTCTTGATTAAAATATACAAAAAACCTGATACTGTTTACTTAGCATAGGTAGCCACAGTAGTCATAGCAATAGCTCTTTTTGGATCTTGATTCACAGAATCTGCTGGTTAAGGTTCTCATTGTGTGTGTGTGTGTGTATAGATTCTATATTTGTCAACTTTATCGAGTTTATTTTTATATAGTGGATAACACTTTATCTAGATTTAAACAACAAACACTTAAATTGGCTTCCAGCCAAGAACAGATATCAGAGAGATAGATAACTATTGGAGAATAGTGAAATGGATGTTTGCTTGCCTTTTCTTTTATTGTTAGAACTCTTGGAAAGTTTGAGGTTCTCAAAATGCTTTGACACAGTGTTTTTTCTGATTGGTAAACAGTCAAAGAAGATTGTGAGGAAAAATAAAGATGTCAAGAGATGTTTCTTCATGAGAATAACATTTTAGACTTTTTAGTGCTTTTCTCCTTTTTTGTCCCTTCCCCTCTCCTTTGTCTCTTTCTATTAATGCATGCATGCTTTAAAAGTATACAGAAAGCATATACAATTTAAAAAATGAGAGATATTGATGTATATAAGTAACTAAATATGACTATGACGTTTTATTTGTGAGTTTGTATTGATTTGGTTTCTCTATGTTTATTGGCATCTCACAATATATTGTTTCAAATGATAATTCATTTTGATAAGTCTAAGTCATAAATGAAGTAGTATATAACCCTGAAGGATTTAGTACCATTAATTAATTTCACACAGAAGACACTAGAAGTAGTTGGCAATCAAAAAAACCCCTTTCGAAAGCATGTTATGTTTTTGTGTGTTTATCAGTATGTCATGAAATTAATACCAATGGTTCACTTTGAAGTTAGTGAATACTAAGCTATTAATTTTCAGCAGTTCAAATATGAACAAAGAAAGCCAGCAGTCTGAACTCGGTAACACTGCAAAATGTTTTGAAGCTTCTAAATACATTTTATTTTATTATAATATATATAAATGTAAATTTATATTTTTCTAAAAATACGTAAGTATAGTAACTAAGTGGTTCCTTTTGAGTTTCTTCCTGTGAGCAACATCTACCTCAAAGGTCTTTTCTAACCTGGTGATTCTATGAACATAAAAATTTTACTAAATATTGTGGATGGGAAAATTGCTGTTTAATGGTTCTCTAATTTTTATCATGAATTGCTTATGTAATCAATATTTATCTCAATCACTGTGTTTACTAGAATTGAAAAAAACTCTACAATTATAAACCTCTTATAAAAACCAAGAAAAGTTTTAGAAGTCTTTAAGTTATTAGAATAAATACCCCAACTCTTTCCTTTTATTAAAGAGAAGAGCCATTTGTAAACCTACAAATAGGCAGGATATTCAAAAACCACTGCTGCATAGAGATGCATTTTCTAAAAACAGAAACAAAATGAGATATACTCATGAAAACACAGATAGAATTTTCTACTATTACACAAGAACATTACTGAGTTGTGGGACTAAAACTATGCATTTTCCTTCTGAAGAGTACACTGCTCTATTAAAATTTATATTCTAGAAGATGTCAAGAATATATTTTTAAAACATTTATCTAAAACTATGCCACAGTTTTCAGTGTACTCATTTAAATAAACTTTTACTGAATATACGTCACTCAAGTTTTGTCTGTATCTTTACAGGCACTATTATATAACTTGAATTAGATTTGCCATTGATTTTCTTAGTGGCTGCAAGTCTGTCTCTAAAAGAAGCAAAATTATTTTCACTTAGTGTAATGATGAAATTTATAGACCAATCAAAATAGATTGTTAAAACTGAACATCCTTTTGGCCTCAGATTTTAATCAACTGAGGCATATGTGTTGAAATACAGTCACTCACTGTAATCAGTGAGGAGAAACATCTTCACTTGGGCAGCAATACTGTTCCTGAGTGAACTGAATCTCCCACTCAAGAGTGTCAGTCTGCTGGAAATAGTATTGTGAACACCAACATTGTTTTTGAACACTTGGTTCCATTAGAGGGGGAAAAAAAGTTGTTTTCACTCTGTTTACATTAAAATGTTAACTTGGTACTTCTGAATAATGTGAATTTAATTCACATTACAAGTCCAATTAAAAGATATTTGAAGAAAGAAAGAAAGCAGTAACTTCTGATAGACTTTAATAATTATGACTTTTTTTACGTTAGACATCAAATTTAATACAGATATGCCTCATAAATTAAAATGATCCAACAGAAGCCCAGAGTTTCAAGCTTATGAAAGTAATAAAGGAAGATTTTCTCTTTCACGAAACAAAATTCATCTGCAGTGTATGGTTATTAGATTTACAAACAGTTCCAGTCATTTCCCAGCTTGGAAAGCACTTTATAAAGTCACCTGACAAGTCCCAAAAGAAACTGTCCCAAGGAAACGCAGCAGGAGGATTAGTTCTTCTCAACAGGAACAGTTGTTCAGGATGTAAGGAATACCTAATGATTCCATCTGCAACTGTCAGTGCTAAAATATTTACTCTTCTGAAAGAGAACATGTCTGTGGGAGAATGTGTACTTATGCCTTGCTTCTGTTATTGACTACAGGAGCAGTTTTGTTTGAGTACTGCAGGATGACACTTGAAAATAAGTAATAGAGGGAAAAGTAGATTCACCTCTAACTGTATATGTATCTTGGTTCTTGTCATGTGAGTGGAGCAGGAGGGGCTGTTACTGGTGAAGTCCAGCAGAAGCACAGGCTACATAGGATGCTATTTAAGGAAAATACTTAGCTCTTGCAACAGACTAAAGATTACCACATGTAAGAAAGGGTCACAGGATGTAGACAGCCTATAATGAACTATTGGGTCATGGAGACTATAGTAACTCTTTTTGTCTGTCTTTTTTTCTTTCCTTCAGTTCATTCCAAAGAATTGGGAGTAAAGAAACTGGGGCAACCATCACATGAGGTGCATTGAGTTTGGCAAGATTTGGGTAATTGGGGACTATAGAAGTGCCGTTGAGCAGTGGCAATGCAATCACTTTTGTTTCACCGGCAGTGCCCTGCTGCCAAGCTTCACACTTGGCCTCTGGGTCTGCATCCAACAGCAAAATATTTTCTGGTCTGTAAAGTCCCTCAACTTTTCTCTTTGAAAGTCTAATACTATCCCCTCCCATCAGGCTAACTCACTGCACATACTCTGTCTCGGTCTCCTTAGTGTGCCTGCAATACTTTTCTTGAAATACAGGCAATTCCTTGACAGTGTATGGGACTTACTTTGTCACAGCAGATGGCTCAGACACCTCTTCCTCATACGTAACCTCTGTTTTAATCAGCGGTAGGAGCTGCTCACTCTGCCTCCAGATCTGTCTTCAATGCCCCATTCACTGTTTTCAGTACTTACACTTCTCTCTCAATTTTAGATCTCTCAAACTTCCCTTTCTGAGCAAACGCCTACATTGCTGCTGCCAGGACTCCAAGCATCCCCAACAATGCTAAAACACAAGTGGGAGCAACAGAAATAGGGCACATCTCAGAGAGCCATCACAACCATGTCAGAAATCACAATTTTCTTTCACCGTGTTACCGTTACTAACAGACAAACCCTGCTCACTGTGCCAAAAATGTCCTGCCCTGTACCCACAAGCCACACGCTCAGTCCAGGCTTGACTTGGGAGAGTCCAAGGCAAAGAAAGAAGCATAGTCTAGCTTTACAGTGAGACACTCAGCTAAAGTAACTTTTGCAAATCAATTTCCTTGTTTTGTTTTAACACGACTAAACAAAATAAACAATGTTTTCTGTATTAACCAGAAGACAGAATGAGTTTTTGCTGAAGTTCCAGTTTTATTTTCTTGAGAAGGTCTAACAAACTTTCTTCTTTCCTGTCCAAAACTGCCCTGATTAACATTTCAAGTGATTTGGTGGTTACTAGCTAGCATACCTGTTACTGACACCAATAAATGTGTCTTACTATCTGTGGGGTAACAGAGAGGTGAGCTAAATGGGTAGTGGCCTAAGAATATAGTATTTCAAATAATTCTTTAACATTCTTAGTTGTGCACACCATCATTCTTTATATAGTAGTGCAGAAGCACTATCAAAGACAAATTATCTGCTTTAATGCCTCTGTAACACTAAATTTCCAGAGATCTAAATTTCCTCTATCTATATGGGAAAGGAGATAGAGGAAGGAGAAATGCTGAAGGAATAGCTGAAGAGGGGAAGGCAAAGAAGCATATTAGAAGTATTTAGATAAATATATAAATATATTTTTTACAGTTCTAGAGAGTTAAGTATTGTCTGTAATAGAAATGTTTTAAATCATACAAGTAATTTATATGCTTCGTTTATTGCTATTTTTAGTGTATTCTTTGTCAGTCTAAGTGGAAAACACTGAATACTCAATGTACTACACAGTTAAAATTAACTGGTATGCTGTCTAAAAAGGACTTTTGGGAAAGAAGATATTGACATGTTTATAATTACAGAGGCTAAAGTTAGGCTTTCAACAACAAAATAAAACTACTGCTATATCAGACAACTCATGAAATTCCTAATTCCTTTACATCTTACCTGCAGGCAACAGTTTTCTTTATCATAATGGTTAAGATATAAAAAAGATAAGATAAAGGTCAAAAGCACTCAGAATTTAATTATCTGGCTCAAATGGCACTGATTTTAAAAGGATTGATGACCTTCTTCCTTATTAACTGCTATATATCCTGCCACTTGGATAATCCCTTCTATTTTTATGCACTCAATTTAGGTCTTTGAGACAGGATGCAAGGAGCAGTATTACCTGAATGCTTCTTTTATTGAAGGACATTTCCTGGGAATATTCAGCACCTTTAAAATCTTATTTTTTTCTCTATTGGTATGTGTCCACTCACTATAAAGGGTTTCAGAGGTTACCTCAGTATTAAATGGAAGAGAGAGTTGTCAAGTCATTAGAATTTATCTGTATCAGATGGCACAGGACAAAAAGACACACCAGTCAGTGTCCAGAAACGGCAGGAAAACTGAGACAAACCCTTCTTAAGAAATTCTGTGCCTAGATATAGTTACAGACTAACTGGTTTCAAATTTAAAAGACTCATCAAAGTACAAAAGTTAGTTGAGATTAAGTCAGGTCTAGGATTTCATAAGCACTGTTCAACCTGCCCTGGATTCACAAGCATTAATGTGCCTTAGCAATAAACCCAGTCCTACAGCACAGAAGTAGACTTAGACAGGTTGATTGCTTTGCTCAGCTCACCTATTTGTACTGTTTTTATGGGAACTTAATGGTGAATTTCCTGTGTTTTTTATGTATTGGTTTAAGAAAAATACAATATCCTTACAGGTTTTAATTTAATTTTTCACAACCATGAAAGCTGATACATGCTTTCAGTTTTAATGTCAATATAATAAAATTTAATTTTGTTATATTTAGATTATATGTAAATATGTAACAATACCTGCACAGTTTTTAATATATTTTCCCCCTTATTACATTTTTTCCAGCTTCTAAAGAAATATTGCAGTAATTTCAACATTTTAGTAAGATAAATTAAGGCAAATAGAATTGTTATATAAATATGGATGATATAGAGGTTGTATAAGAGAATCCTTTTGTAAAAGTGCATACAGTAAAGTCTAAGGGGTGCTAGGAAAGTTTCAGTATTAAAAAATGGATGAACAATGTGCAACAATGTAAAATATAGAAATCTAATTACTTTTATATCCAATGTTTAATTTAAGAAAAAAACCCCAACATATTATGTCGGTCTTCCTTCCTATCCTTGTCTTTAAACATCACTTTTTTTTTGAAGTAATGACTAAATGTCCAGAAGTCAGCTACATAATACTTGAGGAACAACCTGTGCTACATTTGTTATTTTATGTAGAGATGTTTTATGTTCAGTTTTAAACTAAAATCTCCAGGGCTACATGTGACATACACAAAAACATGTGTGAGAGATGTGAGGTTATGAGAAGCACTGCATTTTTGTAGTGTATATGACCAAAGGCTAATCACACTAAACACAAATCTCTGTGAAAATCAGAGAAACAACGTTGAGTGGAGGAACATCCCAAGAAACTCTTCAGGGCAAATAGAGCACCCCGACTTGACTTGCCCTAAAACTGTCCATGCTCATAATTTATGAATGTATGTGAGACAACGTGCAAAAATTTAGTGAAATTAGTTCACATGAAGGATTTAAAAACTTCTAACCTGGGTTCACAATCACTGAAATGCCTTAACATTAAGTACACTTCTACAGTCCTTCACAGAGAGATTGTCAGGCCCTGGTCTCTCCCTGAGAGGAACTGACAGGAAAAGCTCTCACCCCAGATCACCTTACAGACTGAAGGGGTGACTGCCCAAAAGGTTATGTGACATCTCACTTCACTGAGATGCCAGGCACTGAAAATCTTTTAAGGGAATTAGTGAAATGTAGGAGCATGCAAAACTTCTTCTGGAGTGTTTAGGGGAATGGCAAAGACAAGGAAAAGGAGAAAGAAGGGTAGATCAGAGAGAATTGAGAAGGGTGGCAAAAAGGAAGAAGGGTATAAAGGTGGCCAGCTAGGATTGCTGGTTTGTAAACTTGTCTCATTGAGCTCTGTGCTTGACCAACACTGTCTGTGCTATGTTCTTATTAAATCTTATTTCTACCTGTCTTTTCTGTGGGTGCACTCTGTTCTGAGTTGTGAACATGAGTGAACTTCAAGCCAGACTGACCAGTAAACAGGATTAGAGGTCTGAGTACCTGCAGCAACAATGCAACTGGGAACCCAAGGGGCTTGTAGGTCCAGAACCCAACTGCAGAGTTGGCAAGGCCTGGGGCCAACATCTGGACAGCCTGAATGTCAAAGCTATTTCACTGCAGACTAACCAACTTCAGTGTTTATCAGCTAGAGGAGACAAGAGGATCTGACTGAATATGATGCCGACGTGAGTTCTATGCCGTTATGTGTGTGCCAGTAAAGGCAGCATTTCCTGACTTTGCGGCTGGTCATTTGTGCATTGTGTGTGTGTGCACATCTACTAGAAGACTCAGTCTTTGGCTGGCTCACTGGCTGGGGCTGCAAATAGGGAACAACAACATCCTCACATCTAGTGGGCCGGAAAATAAGGAATACCCTCTGTTTCCCTCTGGCCCTCCAAAAGCAGAAAACATACCTCTTGGCAGATGTATGTATTGGCTAATGCTTTCCATATAGAAATGGTCTGTCCCTGTCCATAGAAGCATTGCCATTAGAAAAAGAGACTGTTGGAGTAATGCCATGTGCAACTACAGAAAATACTGGTTGTCTCAACCCAGACCCACAAGCTACACACTCGTATCTGGCCCTGACAAGGGTGGAAAAGTGGATCTGTTTGTGTGGCGATCCAGAGGCCAATAAGGTTACTCACAGGGTGAATAACAAAACAATATTTATTTCTGGCTTCAGCAAGCATAAACACACCAAGATACTGGGGCACACAACAAAGACATGGAGGGGTGCCACCACTCAGAGTTGCAGAAATGAATCCCTGGTAACAACCCAAGTCCCTAGGATCCAACCCAACACACACACCATGAGGTAATGGGGAGCAGTGGTGGTGGGGGATGCCATGGCTTCATCCCCTCCCCCTGCAACAGCACTTCACCCCAGCCAGCGAGAGCTGTGCCTGCTCCTGTACTGCCCCCTGCTGAACTGTGACATGACAGACAAGCTGGTGCCACAAGTGGGTAGTCCTCCAACAAAAATATTTAAGACAAATCGATAAACATGATCTGCCTTGACACTGGTTGACCAACAATAAATCTTTCTGTCTACTTATTCTTACTTACCTGCAGACTGAAATACATGCCATGTTTTTCTAATATTGTATCAGACTACATGCAATGGAGTTGTTTTCACAGGTACATGCTATTTATTATTTTTACTCAGCATTTGATCTTTACTGTTACTGTAATAAAAACTTGGAAAAGTACCAGAAATCATAGAATCATAGAATCACCAGGTTGGAAGCGACCCACCAGATCATCAAGTCCAACCATTCCTATCAATCACTGAACCATGCTCCTCAGCACCTCGATCACCTGTGCCTTAAATACCTCCAGGGATAGTGACTCCACCACCTCCCTCAACTTATCATAGATTAAAAAAAAAAAAAAAAAAAATTTAAAGGCTAAAGGATAAAAATTCCTTATCCAGTAACTTCTGTGTCAGAGATTTTAGTGAATTACAAAATAGAACATAACTGATTTTTAAATTTATTTTCCTATTCCATTTGAAATCACCATCACTATCCCTAAGAACTGGTATATCCTACTTGGATTCATTATTGTAGTGAAAGGCTTTAATTTAAATTAATGTAAGCTGGCTACATGATAAACATAGTTAAATGTACATACAAATCATTTGTGTTGTTTTATTGTTAGCATAGTTCCTAACATAATTTCACCCTGAGCAAGCTGGTGTTCTTCCAAACGATTTCCAGGCATGGCTCAGGAGATATCATGAGATGGATCATTCCAGAATATGATTAACACTGATCACGATGTTTCAGAGAGGTGCAATCTTGTGCCAATTGGTGTCAGTGTCAGTGAACAGTCCCAAGCATGTCCATTTGACCAGTACAAATTTAGTTTTTAGTGTTACCACATTCCTTCATGCTGTCTCCTTCCGGTCAATACAGCACAACAGTCTTTGTTTCCAAACACACAGGCTGTAACATTCTCAGATGGTTTCTCTTAGAGCAAGAGACAGTGCTGTATCCATATCCTGAATCTTATCAGTAGCTGGGAGAGTTGCACTGTGACTTCACTGTGCATGATAAGATGAATTGTTTGGAGAGGAAGACACCTTAACAGGTGAAAGTCATATGACACAAGAGTATGAGGTTTTGCTAAGCTCTTCTCAGCATCCCTGCTGATGTCTTAAGAGATGATTTGATATATTATTATTACAAGGTTTCAAGCTACCCTTAACAAAAAGGTTTTACAAATATAGCACTACTCAGATACAGCCAAAGTCACCCAAAGGTACTGAGATGAGGTAGTTTTTGAAGAGAAGGTAAGACCAGAGAGAAAGAGGAAAAAGAGAAAATAAGAGAAAAGAAAAAAGAAAAAGAGAATAATAGAAAATAATAGAATAGAAAGACAATCATGACTTCCTTATGTCCAAAGGCAGTTTTGGCTCATGGTTTTTAAAACTCAGTCGTGGTCCAAAGAGAGATGAGCACGCATACATGTGCGTTTTGATACAGCTTATTTATAGATAGAATTCTATCTCTTACAACACAAAGGAGGGGTCTTGCTGATCCTGCACAGTAACTCTGCTCAGACAATCCCGCAGGTGGCACATGCCGTAATTTCTTCTGGAAGATTCCAGGGCTGGGTCTGAGGTCTTAGGGGTCACTTGCATTTCAAAAGACCCTTGCCCAGGATAACCACTGCTTGAATCTTCTGTTCATTCAAGTGCAATCAGGCCTTGTGGTTGCTTTCAATTTAAAAGACCCTCTGTCCATTCTAATTGCTCCTTGAACTCTTCAGATATGCACACATAGTAAGGCTTTCCAGCTTTGGTAGAGTGATTCAGCAGAGTGATTCAGCAGTTCTTTGCCTGCTTATAAGATGAAAATCCAAACCTCTCCTTCTTTTATCCATACATTTCACATATTCCAGCTACTTCTTAAACTGTAAAAAGCCTCAAACACATTCCATAATAGTGATTAAGCATACAAATAAATCATTTGAGCTTTACACACAATCACTGTTTAAAATATTTCACACAAAAAGAACCCTATGTAGACTATAATAAGCTGTTCATAAATCTAAACTAATTCTTCCAATGCTGCAAATCAGAATAAAGGGTTTGCCATTCCTGTGACATATGAGGTCCAACACTCCCACCCAACCCTATCTCACCCCAAGACTATTCCTGGAACTTTTTTTAATTAACAGATTAAGAAAATCAGCTATGATCACCTTCAAAATAGTTCCCTTCTGAACTGACACACAACTGCATAGAATACTGCCTATGTTCAAAGTAATTTGGCAGATAGCTTTCTGAAAGGTTGTTGAGGATCTCTCAATTTTTCTTTCACATCTTCTACTGACAAAAAAATGAGTTCCTTTGAGTACCAACTTGATCTTTGGGGTCTCTTCACCGTAAGCCTCGACCAATAATCAGAAAGTTTCCATCACAGATTTCTTCAGTTTCACAAGAAGATTGAAGTCAACTTCCTGATCAATATTGCACACTGACATTTTCTAACCAAGGGTAAGAAAATCTCTGTATTTGAACATGCATCTGCTCATATTAAGTGATCAAGCTGAGCCTTGTCTCTTACTGTGGCAGGTTAATACAGTTTCTATAACCATCTCTTTGTCTCTCCCCTTTCATTCTTTTTTCCTGAGTTGTAGGGTTAATCTCACTTTTTTTGTGTGTGGCTGACCTCAAATAATTTCAGGAGGATGATTTTCCCTTATCCTCCTACTAATGTGTTTCATTGCTTTAATCAAGGTACATTAACCTATTGTAAACTCTAGCATCAAATTACCTTATACGGCATATTTTTCTCCCAATCTGCAATTATAATGGGGTTATAAAATTACCGCTTAACAGTTTGTGGCTTAGATGTCTGGGAAGAGGTACTTGCATAGAAACAACTTCCAGTGTATTTGAACAGAGCAATTAATCTTAATTCACTGTATTTATGCATAATTTAAAACTGTAAGACTCAATTAAATACCATGACCACCTGCCCTAGGAGACATTGACAATTAAGGAAACAGCAATGAGAACACTAAGATTTAGTGAAGTAAATAAACAGAGTGGAGTGGAATAGAATTGAAGAAAGGGAAGGAGGAGAGGAGAGCCTTGGGGCATTGACTACTAGGAAACCTGTCCCATTGTCTGATTACCTTCTCTGTAAAAAAATGCTTCTTGATGTCAAGTCTAAACCTCTCCTGATGCAGCTTCAAACCATTCCTACACCTCCTATCACCGGATATCAGGCAATACACTAAATAAATAAATAAATTTAACTCCACACTGATGAAGTTCGAAGTCCTGAAGGATATGGGGCAAGAGAGAAGTATATATCAGGCAAGAAAAATTCCATCTCTTGAAGGAGTTAGTAGGACCCCCTGGGATATGATCCTTAGGGAAAAAGGAGCAGAGCAGAGCTGGCAAATTGATAAGGATGCTTTCCATAAAGTGCAAGAGTGCTCAATTCCCAGATGCAGGAAATTGGGCAGGGAAGAGAAGAGATGAGACCAGCATGGCTGATACCTGCTGTCAAACTGAAGACCAAGAGGAAATTGCACAGACAGTGCAAGCAGGGAGGGAACCTGGGAAGAATACAGGGACACTACCTTGTTGTGTAGGGATCAGATCAGGAAGGGCAAGGTGCAGCTGGAGCTGAACTTGGCATGGGAAATGAAGAGTAACAAGAAGGGCTTCTACAGGTATGACAATCAGAAAAGGAAGGTTAAAGAAAGCATAACCCAACAGATGAATGAAAATGGTGACCTTGTATCAGCACATGAAAAGAAGGCTGAAAAACTCAACAACTTTTTTCCTCAGTCTTCACCCACAACCCTACCCTTCCTGGGTCAATGTGCAAGAAGAGGACCAGGAGGATATAGCCCCTCCCACTGTAGAGATGCATCAGGGAAGTTGTAGATGCCCCTTCCCTAGAAGTGTTGATGACCAGGCTGGATGGGGCCTTGAGCAGCCTGATAAATTGGGAGGTGTCCCTGGTGATGGTAGAGGGGTTGGAACTAGATAATCTGCAAGGTCCCTTCCAGACAAATCCTTTCTATTCATTCTATGATTCGTTCTATGATTTGAGTATATATTTTGTTCTCTACAGCAATTATATTTGAATGCTAAGTATGAAAGATAAAGAAAATCTTCTAAGAGATGGAAGGGGAAAATGAACTTCAACAAAGCAAAAAGAGGTTCTATAGACATCTTTTGTTGCCTTCACATTTACTGCTTTCTTGGCAGTAAGCTTTCAGAAAGTTTACCTTAGAGGCATTTGACATCTTTTTATTGTTATGTATTTATCTTTCTAACATGTTACAAAGACAGGAGGAATTCAGAAAAAGAAATAAACACTACAGTTGCAACATTACTTAAGTCTCTCTAGGGAATCAAGAATGAAGTTACCACATACCTACAGAGCTTGTTGTTTTATGATTTCATGCATTTCATTTGCCTGACTTCTAAATTTTCAATACAATGTCAAGCCCTGCTACAAAGTAGTTTTCTAAATATGACCTCCCTATGTTCTTGCATGAGATGTGCAAATTATAAACTGTTTCAAAGTCTCCTTTTATCTTATGTTCACTGACTACGGGGAGGCTTGGCAGGAAACCATCTGTCAATCTGACAAAAGCAATAAAAGAAGTTGGTATACTACAATATCCTCATCATTACTTATGCAGCCCCATAGGTGTATGTGTGGTGGTTTATACCAGTTGGCAACTAAACACCACAGCAGCACAATATGCAACATTTTATAAGCAAGTAGAAATGACAACTACTTACAAAGTGAGTAACTAGAGAGTGTAACTAGAAAAGTGTTATCACCTGTTCTTTAGGCACTGACAAAGGCCCAAATTCATGTCCATGCCTTGCTATCATTTGAAATCACTGACAACTTGGTAGGTTAAACCCAATCAAGATAATACTAGGATTGTGGTTTATGGGATTTTTGTTTGTTTGTTTGTTTTGTTATTTAAATATTTTCATAAATGTCCTTAAAATGCTTTGAATAGTCTTGCTCCTCTTAGCAGAAGTGTTCGCTATCTTCCTCTCTCTGGAACTAATGATTTCAGTCTTCCAGAATGAGGAAGGTCCTGTTTGGAACAATACTTTCAACTGTTGAACTAGGGACTAAATTAGTTATAAAACATGGACATAAATATTTGGCTAATCTTGAAAAGAAAATTTGGATGGCACTTAGTAGTCTTCCTGGTACACTGTACTGATTCTTCTTTCTGCCTTTCTTGTTGAAGAGTTTAAATCAGGAAGCTGTGAAGAGCCCTCAGTAGACTTTGAAAGTATCTCCACTTGTATCTTGA
The DNA here is from genome assembly GCA_013389865.1 of Piaya cayana. Classification (NCBI taxonomy): domain Eukaryota; kingdom Metazoa; phylum Chordata; class Aves; order Cuculiformes; family Coccyzidae; genus Piaya; species Piaya cayana. Next base: position 243,189 of record WAAB01007955.1, read on the forward strand.
GTTATATCACAGTTAAATTGAAGTTGACATTATTAAAAACAGGTAACTCAAAGATCTGTGTCTAGACAAACAAGACAGAGTCAAAAGCACAGATACAAGCATCTTCAGTTTCTCCATTCAATTTTGGAACTAAAACCTAACAACTAAACTGATTTCTGAATTGAAACTGTCACTAGTTAAAACAGATTGCAGTGGTGGGGAGACATGCCTACATTCATATTTATGACTATATTTCTGTGTAAGTGTGAATGTTTATGTGTGTATACATAATACAAGTAATTTCTAATTTAACTCTGCTTATGCTGAGATGCATCAGTTATGGACACTTCTATTCATTAAAACAAACAAAAAAAGGGAACAATAGGTTTGAATTCTTAGAAGCTTAAGATGATTTCTGTTTATGCAGTATGTAGAAATAACACCTGCAAGATTTGGGTTTCTAGTCTGCCAACTGGAAAACACTTGCACAAACACTGTCTTGGTAGTTCCAAGTATGACCACTCACATGTGAATGCCATTCTTTCAGAAAAGATGTTGCATTTCCTAAATGTATACCGATTTAAGAGACTGTAGGAAGTTTTTTTCCTTACTTGAATCAGTGCAAAAATCACATTTTTGCAATCCTTAGTGAGTGAATGAGCAATATATATATTAGTCTTAATAATGGATGCAGAACTTTTCTTGAAGTTGTATAAGTGAACTGAAGGAATAGTTTCCTTCTGTCATGTTAGAAAATTATTTATATTTTTCTCCTAACACAAGCTTCCAATTTATTCAGTGAAGATTTATTGTAGCGTCATTGTAATAGCATTAGAATACTAAAACACACCTCCACCCCTAGGGCTGTCCACCTCCTCTTCACCTCTGAGGAAATTCACTCCCATCACCACTCCCAGGATCATCGAGTCCAACCATTCCTATCAATTACTAAAGCAAGCCCCTCTGGTTTGTTCATATACATTTGTAAGGAATTTTACTAATTCATAACAGGGATTTACAAGGGAGTTTCTGATTTAAGCTCAGCAAGCTGAACGTTTATTTTCATTCTTGCAAAATTATCTCAGAGAAGAAGGTGTTTTAAGCCTAAGGAAAGCAGCACAGAGAGCAAGCTAGACAAGATTAATTGCCCTTGCATGACTGTTCAGTGTTTGTCATTCTCTTTTGAGTTGGATCGTTTCTTTTGGTTCTCATGACACTGTCCAGAAAAGGGTTAAACAGATTGGTGAAGTGTTTCTCTGAAATCCTTGGTATTTCCAAATTTCCTTTGTGACAGAATGCTGGGGTACTACTGCCAGGTGATTGCTGTGTCAGGTGGACTCATTGCCATGGACAATTCTTATTGAGGTGGATCCACTTCCATTGGCTCCATGCTGTCATCCACTGGATCCTCACTGTGCTCTGCTGGATCCACCGACATGGGTTCCACGTAATCCTTGGGAAGGTGATTGCACCTGGGACTCAGCCCATGCCTTAGCTGAAAGGCATTCCAGGCCTCCATGCTGTTGCTCTGTGTGCTCCCAGCTGCACACTGGACAGCGTTGGTCACTTGAGCAGGGGCAACGCTTCTCATGGCAGGAGGCAGGGTGGTGTTGTTCCTCCTCCTTGGCTTATTGCTCTTCTTGAGGCTCCTGGGAGGTGCCTCCCTTCTCCTGTTTTTTGGGACATGACTCCATGGTGGGGTTAAACCCAACGCTGCCCTCTTCAGAGGTGAGCAGCCACTTTGACAGCTTTGACAGTCCCTGGCTGTCAAACACTCCTGGGATCCATGCCGTTCTGTTTTGCACCTTGAGGTGATGCTACCCTCTTTAAAGGTGAGCAGCCTCTTGGCTGGCTGCTCTCACTGCCCCCTGGCAGGTGAACACGTCTAGGCTCCATGCTGGTCCCTCCTTGCCTGTGGCTTGCTCCTGCCTGCCGTGCTTCTTACCTGAGGCAATAGCTGGCCCTTGTGCACAGGGACTGTCCTCCACCTCCACTCATGAGCCCTGGGCTTCAATCCCCTCCTCCTCATGTACCTGGAGTCCCCTCAACTAGAGAATGGCAATGCTGTTCCGTCAGGGCCAGAAGTCCACAGAGACCCCTCCATCAACCCCGAGTCCTGCAAGGGGCACTGACCCCCACTCTCATCAGTGGCTGAGAGAGGGTGAAGTGTCCGGAGGTCATGTGGTCCCACCCTACTTCTAAAGCAGGATCAGCTAGATCTGTCCATCCAGGGCCTTGTGAGGACAGCTTCTGAATATTTCCAAGGGTGGAGACTCCACAGCAGCTCTGAACAACCAGTGGCAGTGCTTGGTCACTGTAAGAGTCAAATGGGTGTTCTGGGTGTTTTTCCAGCATCTTCTGTATTTCACTTTGTGACCACTGCTTCTTGCCCTGTCACTTGGCACTGCTGAAAAGAGCCTGGCTCCATCCTCAATACATCCTTCTTTCAGGGATTGACATACATTGATGACATACGTCTCCCTGAGCCTTCTTTTCTCCAGGCTGAACAGTCCCAGCTCTCCCAGCCATTCCTCATGGGAGAGGAAAGTTTGGTACAAGGAGGCAGGTAGAACACTCCAGTCACAGCATGGATATCAGAAGTTTCCCAAAAGAGCCTCCTACTCAAAAGTGGAGGTTAGGAGGGGACACAGGATCGAAGACACCATCAGCAAATTACCAATAGGAGTAAAAAGGCACCCATCCTCTCTCTATTGTTGTTTACTGTCCAGTCGTTGAGGTGCAAAGGCTGAGGAGCAGGTCGGGATCTACTTGGGGGCTCCTGCACCACTGAATGGGGCACTGTCATTGGGGACAAGGGCTGCATGCAGGGCAAAGGCACTTGACATTTTCTTGGCCTTGATCTTTATGGTAAGGAGTTGTTGTGAAGAGACTGGGCTCCTGACATTCTCAGAAGGTCTGGAGTTGGAAACACAGTAGAGAAGGAGCAGGTCTGGGAATGTGTAAACAGGTTACAGTGACATGATTGCAACTCACTTGACCCCCTGCACTCTGGGGCATTTGTTGGTGTCACTAGTAGCTTGCTCTCATCTCCCTTTGAGTATCCCAGAAGTCAGGGAATGGAGAGGACATCTGTTAGAATGAGAGTTTGCCTCCTGACTTCAGGAAGGGCATGGGAGAGGATAAAGGGAATAAAGTGCCACTCAGCCAACCCTCCACCTCTGCTGAGGTGATGGAGCAAATCATCCAGGAAGGCATTTCTCAAGAGGAAAGTACAAGAGGATGATTTAGAGCCATCAGCACAGGTCTATGGAGGGGAAAGCAGGCCTGACCAAACTCATGACCTTCTTTTCTGAGGTGCAGTGAAATCTGTTGACTTAATATAAACAAGGCTTTTGATGTCTTGTGCTGTGAGAGTCCGCACAGGCCAACTGGTGAAATACAGTCTTATGGAGAGGGCACTTCAGAGATTGAAATCTTGCATAGCTGCTGGTCTCCCACAGTTGTGATGAGGGGCATGAAGTCCAGGTAGCAGACATGCCCTCCAGGTGCACTGTACAGGATCAATATTGGGGCCAAGAATGTTTCACAGCCTTATGCAAAGTCCTGCACTGGGAGAGGAAGAACCTCTTGCCCCACTCCAGGCTGGGGCTGATAGGCTGACAAACAGTGTTGTGGTAGTGGAAATGAGTCCTGGTGGACACCACAAGGCAGTCCTGCAGCCCCGAGGACATGGAGTCTGACAGCATCCTGGGCTGAGTTAGGAAGTTCTCCATTATCAGATTGTGGATAATGATCCCTCTTCTTCTCTCTGCACTGCTGACACCACATATTTCTGTACAATTCACAGCTCTCCAATATGATACAGTTAAGACCAAACTGGAACGAGTCCAGTAAAGGATCACAGACCCCATGAAGGGACTGAAGACGGAGGTAGGATAGGCTCCAGGAGGTGGGGCTGTGCACCCTGGAGGGGAGAAGGCCCCATGACATGTTCTTAGCAATGAGGAGGTGTCCTAGCCATTGAAAGGACAGGAAGTAATTAGCACATGCTGAAATGTGGGAAATTCCACAAAAACATACGGAAAGACTTTTTTAGTGTTAGAGTGGTCAAGCATGGCCTGAGGTTGTCCAGACAGGTGGTGGATTCTCCTTCCTTCTGTGTATTGAGAACATGACATGGCCTGGCCCTCAGCATCCAAGCATGGTTGGACATGATGATCCGGCGGGTCTCTTCCAACCTGGTTATTCTATGATTCTATGATTCTATGATCCTCACAAGTCTGACTCTGCTTTGGGCAGCAGGGTGACACTCGATGATCTCCATGGCTTCCTTCCAGCCCCAAGGAACAGCTGACCCTAAAAAGAACTGGATGGCAAGGCTGGAATGAAGGGCAGCCATGACTGTCACTCCTGAGAAATGCTGCAGTTCAAGACCTGAGGAGAGAAGGGACGTGAGTAGCAGAGCACAGCCCCTGGGCTCCAGGCACACTGACTCCAGATTCGTCAGGCAGCTGTGAGGTTGGATGCCATGGAAGCAGATGTGCAGTGAAACAGAGCTCAGANGAGGAGGTGTCCTAGCCATTGAAAGGACAGGAAGTAATTAGCACATGCTGAAATGTGGGAAATTCCACAAAAACATACGGAAAGACTTTTTTAGTGTTAGAGTGGTCAAGCATGGCCTGAGGTTGTCCAGACAGGTGGTGGATTCTCCTTCCTTCTGTGTATTGAGAACATGACATGGCCTGGCCCTCAGCATCCAAGCATGGTTGGACATGATGATCCGGCGGGTCTCCTCCAACCTGGTTATTCTATGATTCTATGATTCTATGATCCTCACAAGTCTGACTCTGTTTTGGGCAGCAGGGTGACGCTCGATGATCTCCATGGCTTCCTTCCAGCCCCAAGGAACAGCTGACCCTAAAAAGAACTGGATGGCAAGGCTGGAATGAAGGGCAGCCATGACTGTCACTCCTGAGAAATGCTGCAGTTCAACACCTGAGGAGAGAAGGGACGTGAGTAGCAGAGCACAGCCCCTGGGCTCCAGGCACACTGACTCCAGATTCGTCAGGCAGCTGTGAGGTTGGATGCCATGGAAGCAGATGTGCAGTGAAACAGAGCTCAGAAAAGCTGGCAACACCTGAGGTGATTCGTGGCCCAAGAGCAAGAAGGGCCCAGAACAACATTCAGGGAAACAATATAGGGACATAGAGTGTGGAAGGGAATGGACACACAGGCATCCTCTTCCTGGTGAAAAAGGCTGGGTTGCAGTGTGGAGCTCTCCTGGATGCTCCCTGCAAAGAAAATAAGGGATGTAGAAAACATCTCCCTGCCACCTGAAACTCAACTTGGAAAAGAACCCAGCACCACTGGAGAGGGAAGGGATCTTCCTGCATTTCCCAACAAGTGAGGATGCCAGGATCCTGCAGTGTCCTGTGCCTGATGATGCTCAGGAAGTAATATATAATATGTATAATTAGAAGAACCAAGACTACAAAAGCAGCTCTCAGATAACACCAAGGAGGTGATGCACTTGCCTGCCCTGAGGACATGGAGGGAACTGGGACTCATCCCAGTAGGACAAAGCAGTGCCTTAACTAGGCAAGATTCCTGGGACAGACTCTCCCTACCTATGGTGAACCATGCTCTGGGTCAGCCTTTTGGGGTGAGGCCAAGGCAGAAGCGCACGCTGTCTGCACATCCGTGTCAACACTGGGCTGAATTCCCCTCTGGCAAGGGCACCTCCATGTCCTAGCTTACTTTACAAATCTTTGTGAATATTTGTGAAAGCTAAATGCAGATAGTTACTATAAAAATACTTGTGTGAATAGTTACATTACTTAAATACAACAACGCAGAATCTCTATGTCAAACAGCTTTTATCAAATCATTCACTAGTTCAAACTCAGTGCTGAGAAATGTGTAATTTTCCTGAAAACACACATTTCTGTGTATCTATTTACATATTTATTTATGATTTTGATAATGATTATTAGCTATCAATGGGAAATAAATCAGTGTCAGATATATGGAAAGTTAAATCAAGTCACAATCAAACCTTGTTTTTGAGAAAAAGAAAATGAAACACAAAATGCGTAAATTATGCATTCTCTTGACAGTGACATCTGCTTGAAAGAGTGTTGAATAGAACTTTGAAACCTCCTTTTCATTAAGGGTTGACCACAGAGAATAAATACTAGAAGTATTACAATATCAAATCAATTATCAAAATTTCAAAGGAAATGTGTCAGACCAAAATTTTTTTACTTTGATTCAGTATTTTTCATTTAGATTTCCCAATAAGTAGAAAATTATTAAACTCTATTTTTATGTCTTAGTGTGAGTAACAGAATTTCCCTTTTCCTTTTCGCCTTGCCTTGCCTTGTGTTGTGGCTTTACCCTGACTGGAATCCAGGAGCCCACCAAAGCCACCCTCCTCAGCTGGACAGGGAAGAGAAATTATAATGAAAAACTCATGGATTGAGATTAGGACAGGCAGAGATTACTCACTGATTACTGTCACAGGCAAACTAAACATGACTTGTGGAAAATTTAATTTATTACCAATCAAGTCAAAGTAGGATAATGAGAAATAAAAATTAATTCGTAAAACACATTCCTCTTACCCCTCCCTTCTTCCTTGGCTCAACTTTATTCCATAATTCTCTACCTCCTCCCATGAGTAGCACAGGGAGGTGGGGGCTAAGGTCAGTCCCTCACAGGTTGTTTCTGCCACTCCTTCCTCCTCAGGAGGAGGACTCCTCACACTCTTCACCTGCTCCAGTGTGGGGTCCCTCCCATGGGAGACAGTCTTCCATGACTTTCTACAACATCATTCCTTCCCATGGGCTGCAGGTCTTCTCAAATTGCTCTGGTTTGGATCAATTCCATGAGGTGCAATCCTTCAGTAACAGACAGCTCCAGTGTGTATCCCCTATAGGGTCACAAGTCCTGCCAGTAAAGCTGCTTCAGCAAGGGCTTCTCATGAGGTCACAGCTTCCTTCAGGCATTTACTTCCTCCTGCAGGAGATCCTCCATGGGATGTAGATGGATATCTACTCCAACATTCATCTCCTTGGGCTCCAGGGGTCATCATGCCTTATGATCTTAACTTTGGGCTGGAAGGCAATCTGTTCAGGTGCCTAGAGCACCTTGTCTCCCTCCTTCTTCACTGACCTTAGTGTCTGTGTAGTCATTCTGCCTCCTCTCTCCACTAATAGTTGTCAGGGATTTCTCCCCCCCCCTTTCTTAAGTATGTTAGCAAAGAGGTGCTACCATTGTCACTGATTGGCTCAGCCTTGGCCAGTGGAGGTTCTATCTTGGAGCCAGTGGGCATTGGCTCTATCAGGATGCTTCCGTTTCAAAGTACAATGATAAGATGCAACATAAATGAACTGACAGAGAAAGGAAAGTCTGGTGCTTTGTATACAGCTTTTTGGGAAAAATCCGCTAAGTGGACTACTCGTAGAACCATTCAACATTGTTATAATAGACAAAAACATATGATGTAATTCAAAACACTTTCAGGTAAGAAGAAAACACTTTAAAGTAGAGAGAAGCTTCAGACAAATCTTAGGGTAAGGTCCAGCTTCAGATGAAAGACTCGTCAGTTTAGGTTCATGCCTACCTAGATTTCTAAGTTGCCATTAATGAATCTCAGGTGCTCCATAAAGTTGCCAAATAATAGAACATTATTTCCTTTTTTTGATATATTCAATACAATTTATCTTTTAAGCACAGAACATTGCTGTAGTTTTTATATATATATATATACACACACACACATATTTCTCTGACACTGTCAGTATTGAACCCTGCTTACAAGAAGTTATAGATGGTTTTAAAAATTTTAGTAACATCTGCTCACTAGCTAATAAGTATTATAAAAGTTGGATGTTTAAAATATCTGATTGACCACTTCATTATTAACACAGAATAAACAACTGCAATAAATAAGATGTTCCTCAGAAGAAATTTATTGAATTCATTAAGGACCTCTTATGCTTATTTTGTACATGAATAAATACAAAGTAGGACAGAATTCAATTCAATTCTAATGCATGAATGGCAAAAAAACCCCAAAAAACCCACAAACAAAACCCCCAAAAATATTGTCTACACTACTCTGATTGATTGATTCATGGCATCATCACCAACCTAAGGTAAATATGGCTGTCCAGAGCTGGCAATCAGTGTCACTACCTATCTCAGTTGAATGAGCAAAACAAGAGTAAAGAAAACATTTGAAGGTCCTTATCAACATTTCATCATATTTTGCTTTACTATTCTTCAGGATCACAAAGATGACCCAGTTTGTTGACTTGGAGCCTTTCTAGATCAGGCATGATGAAGAGGCAAGGAAAGCTTTCTACTATTTTGGAAATTCCCTCAAAAAACTTCACTTTGTCTCTTATTTTTACTTGCTTTGATGGATGATCCTTCTACTCATTGTCCCTAGGACTCTCATATTTCTCTCTTTTGTGCTAGAGTAACTTTATTAATGCTATCAGGTTGTCTTCTAATTTAAACCTGAGTGAAACAAATGTTTTGTCTGACATAACAGTCATCAGTAAAGTAGATACTGAATGCAGAATGTTCTCATTGAAATCTTTACAGCAGCCTATGTAGTGTATTACCATCTTTCCAAGGACAATACTAAATAAAGATTCTATGTAAAAAATTACTAAAACTTCTGAATGCTAAAGGATTTCAAGGCATAAAGACTCTTCACTATATTTTCTATAGTAAATTATCTGAAGAGGCAAACTTTTGCTGCTATAGAATCTACTTTCACTGTAGTACTGAGAAATTATCCCCTGTCCTTTAATACAAACTAAATCAACAGGAAATTAAAAAAAAATACAACAAAGCAACAAACCCAAGCAACAAAAATTTCAAAGGGGTCCTTCAATGTTGATAACGGTATAGAGTGGATTAAAGTGAAATTCTTTCATGAACAAACACTTCATGTAAGAGGTAATTACTGTGGTGCACTATAAAAATCTACTGATTGAACCAAACAGCTGTAAAACCCACACCTGGAGACTTATACGATTTAAGCTCATCCAAGTCCCTAACTGATAGATAGTAAGAGCTTAATTTCTCGTCATTTCTTTCTCTTTTCAAACAGTATCTCAGGAAGCATTAGTTGGCAACATCTTTTTTCTTTGGGGGAAAGATTAGGAGAAGATATGAAGGGGAAAGTAAGTGCACCAATATATCTCAGTTCAAAAATACAATTGCTAAACACTTCAAAGTTGGTAATGAAATTATCATTCACAATTCAAGACCATCAAAACTGCATTACAAGTATATATTTATTAGTTCAGTCTTTCCTTTAAGTTTTCAAGGTAACACTATGCATCTTACTTCAGACATCCTGAAAGATGCTTTGTGAAATAAGATAACTAATTTCAATGACTTTCAAATAGTTTGCCCTTTTAGAGAGGAATGAAACACTAGTAGCATTATTATGCCTAATGCTTGGAATAATTTTATTTAAATTGCATCTTTTTCATCTTACTCTACCTTCTTATATATCTGTAACACTTTCATATAGTGTGTAATGATGTTTCATTTAAAGTTTTCAATAAAAATTTTCCCTTCAAAAGGAAGACAAGCATGTTTCACATGGCCATGAGGAGGCAGACAGGAGCAAACTAACAGGGGCAGGTCTTGTCAGAAGGGCAGGGCTCAGCAGTTTTTGGGGGGCAGATTATGCAAGCAGTGCAAGCAGGGAGGGTGCAGGAAGGGCAGAACCTCCATGCTCAGGAGCTGAGTTCAGTCACTGAGAGGGAGCCCAGACATGTAGCCAGGAGGCTACATCCTCTGCACCTGCTAGGTGGGATGTATCCGTTCAGACTGAGCTCCCAGGAAAAAATACAGATGTCCAGGTCTCTGACTGTAGGGAATGCCACCAGCTTGTGTTGAAAACAGAGGGCACCAGGGGCATCATTTGTGTAAAATGTGAGCAGGTGGACTGTCTCCTCAGCCTGGTGGAGAGTTGTGAGAGAAAATAGGCTATGGAGCATCAGGAAGTCTGAGCAAGAGACAGACTGGCAGAACCGCACCTTTAGCTTTCTGAAACAGGAACAGAGATAGCCACTGGAAAAAGACCCTGATCAAAGGCATTTGGTATCCTCCCTCCATCAGAATGTGGGCAGGGACTTAAGGACAAATTGTCAGTGGAAGTAAGTCCACTAATGGGGCAGAAAATGACCCCTCTCCTTACCCACACCTCCCCAGGTACCTCTCTGCAACACACACAAAGCTCTAGCCTTGTGGAAGATGAACCAGAGAACAATTTGGGTGATGATTCATCTACATCAGAGGAGGGGCCAAGACAATAACAACACCCCTCCTTCTATATTACTACAACGACCACAAGGAGGAAGAAGTGTAGGTGACTCCCTGCTGAGGGGAACAGAGGGTCCAATATGTTAGGCAGACCCTACTCACAAGGAAGTCTGCTGCCTCACAGGAGCCCAGATAAGGGAGGTTTCTGTGAAACTTGCCAGTCTTATACAACCCTCAGACTACTACCCGTTACTCCTGTTCCATGCGGCAGGTGACAAAGCTGAAGTACGTAGCCCAAGGGTGATCTAGAGGGTTTTTAGGGCCCTGGGACAGCTAGTGAGGGAATCTGGGGCCCAGGTGACTTTTTTCCACATTCCAGTTATGGGTGGTGACATTGTAAGGATCAGATGGGTCCAGTCAATTAATACGTGGCTCCATGGCTGTTGTCACCATAATAACTTTGGGTTTTTTGACAGTGGGATGGCGTACATGACCCCAGGTTTACTGGTGGGAGCAAACTTTCTCAAAGGGGAAGGAGAGTCTTTGCTCAGGAGCTTGTAGGACTCATTGATGGGGCTTTAAAGTAGAGGTGAATGGGAGTGGGATAATATCAGCCTTGCGTATGACAAGTTGCAGGAGGACACACAATGGTTAGAGGGATGCGGTGTTGATATGGGCCCTCCCCCTTTTGCCCTGGGGTGGGCTGGAGTTGCCACAACACAGCTAAAGTCTTGTGGAGATGAGCAGGTGACTACTGAGTAGGTGCCAGCAAGGAAACTTCTATGGACACTTTAAGGGAAATAAGGGGTGTTCCACTAAGAACTATACAAACACAGCAGCTTGGGCGACATCCAGTTATGGGATGGGGCTTTGAGCAGCCTGATCTAGTGTTGTCCCTACCCGTGGCAAAGGGTTGGAACTAGATGATCTTTAAGGTCTCTTCCAGCCCAAACTATTCTATGATTTTATGCTTCTATAATTTTTCTAATCATCTTCTCAGATACATAGGCACTGTAGTCAGCCTGTAGCAAACAATTCCATACTGCAGTCAAAGCATAAGTTATATTAAAAATCCATTCCATACAGGAAAAAAATGTGTAATATCAAGTAGTGTAATGAAGTATAAATTATACAAAATTACAGGGAAATCATCAGTGAATTGAGAATAAAAGATAGAAAGGCCAAGGGGATATCGCAGTTCTCAGACAGTAGAATTACAGCGAATTGACAAAAAATTGTGTTTGGAATACAGTGCTGCAAATTATGGCTCAAGTAACCTCTGCTACAGGCAACAGATAACTTAGGGAGGGCATGATTCATATTTTTATAAAAAATCATGCTCTGCTAGTGTACAGTTGAGAAAATCAACATACATGCTAAAAATTATAGGAATATGAAACTGCAATTACTATTTGCCAGTGTGCACAGAATGTGAAAGAACTTAACTCTAAGATTTGCAGATATCTGTAGTCTTGATTTTACTGGGTTTTTTGGGGTTTGCTTTTTTTTTTTAAACATTATTTCTATTGCTGTTTCTGCCTCCCTGCATTAAGGCAAGCAAGAGAAATCCCACACCATACAGAAAGTACAAAAAATGCTTCAGGGAAAAATGCCACTGTTTTTTAGTTTCTTTTAACATTATTTTTGTGGAGGTGCTAATTTGTATTTGTAAGAAAATACGGAGTTCTTTGGCTTTCCTAAGCATTCAGGAGAAATACAACATAGGCAAGGACTGAGTAGTTTCTGAGCATAGAGGCAGAAGAACCCTTGCAGACTGATCCCAAGTCACCCAGCCAGCCTATATCAGAGCCAGTCTTGAGAACTAGCAGCCAGAACTTTGAGGGCTGTAGATGCACTAGGGGTCTAGCTGGGGCCAAATGGCATTTATTGTAGGAAGCAATGGATTGCAAAGCTGGCTGAAATACAGCAACTCAGGCTGTAAAGTCTAATAGTATTTATTAAACTGACAACTGTACTTCTGTCTTCTCTCCACTTCCAATAGATGAAGCGTGCAAGATAATATATAGCAAAGCCATAGGACAACTGAAGTTTCTCAGTACCTCACTTCTGAAGTGGTTTCTCTAGTGTTTCTTGCAGTCCTCCGGGACATGACATGCACTGTGAAAAAGAGCTAGTGTTGCAGTAAATCAGGTTCTGGCTGCTGCCATGTGGAAATGTGGAAAATGTGTGTTAAATCCTACAAGAGAACAAAATCAACCTCATAGGAAACTTGGGGGACTTGAGAATAGTAAAGTAGCAGTTAGTGAAATAATCTAAAATATTTTCTGAGGAATTTGTTTACTGGGAATTTTGCTTTAACCAGAATTACGAATGAGAAATATATTCATTAATTTTTCTGTTTCAAGAATGGTTGGATAGCTGGAAAAGAGACATTCTTTACAATAAATATTTTTAAATGTTCATTCAATTGACTGTAATAGCACCATACAACACAATTCAGACTTGAGATACTTATTAGCAAGGTTATAAAAAGTGATGTAGAAATAGTTATTATAAATAGAGTTCATATGGTAAAAATGTCATAAGTACACTAAGAAAATATATATACTAAGAACATTATTTATTGAATTATACAAAAGAATTTAAAAATGAACTAATTTGGGTCAGTTCCAAGGTCTGGCCAGTCAACTGAGTGTCCTGTCTAATACTTGCAACAAAGGCTAGCAAGGAATTATTCAAAGAAACAAACAAACAAACAAACAAACAAAAATACCCTCATATATCCTCAGATTTTCCAGCAATTTTCAGGGTAGGCACTTCCGAATTATGTGAATACCATCTCATTATTATGATTTTGACTGTTCTTTGTAACATAAAAAATACCTCTTGAGAAATGCGATTTAATTGGTGTTATAAAGCATGTATCATTATATAAACAAGTATACCAGCAGTCCTCATGCAACTGTGTTAAGAGATCTTTCTTTTGGATGGGAAATTACAGGAATTAGTATAGCTTTGGGCCCAGAACTGAACACAGGATTCAAGGAGCGGTCTCACCAGTGCTGAGTACAGAGGGAGAATAACCTCCCTGGACATGCTGGTCATGCCGTTTCTGATACAAGCCAGGATGCCATTGGCCTTCTTGGCCACCTGGGCACACTGCTGGCTCATGTTCAGTCCGCTGTCAACCAACATCGCCACGTCCTTCTCCTCCAGGCAGCTTTCTAGACAGACTTCTTCTATTCTATAGCACTGAATAGGATTGTTGTACCTCAAGTGCAGAATCTGGCATTTGATCTTAAACCTCTTGCCATTGGTCTTATCCCAGCAGTTCAGTCTGTTCAGATCCCTTTGCAGAGCCTCCCTACCCTCCAGCAGATGACACTTCCACCCAGCTTAGTGTCATCTGCAAACGTACTTAGGGTTCTTAACTGGAAGTCTGAACTGAACATTTAACTACTGTCATATTCAATAGTTTCAGATAGCTTACGTTTCTGCCTCTCCTGAGCACAGAAAATAGCTATATTCATCATCCAAGAGAGACGCGAAAATTCTTTAACCTAAGAATCAGCAACAACCTGAAGTACACTAGTCAATTGATAGCCAAAACAGCTAAAATTTTCAACTTCATTTATTCATATTGACAATAACAATACAACAAATGAATGGGAGTATTATATAGTACAGGAAGTCGACTTGCTTAAGTAGAAAGTACAGACTGAATCACTGTCCTCATAGAAGATTTTTTTTTAAAATAGTTTTGTAGTAATTCTGATAATATCATGTTTTTTATGGAAGATGTAATATAAATAACTGAAAAATGCACATGGACTGCTGAAGATCACATAGGAGGAACAACGCAACCTGGAGAACTGTCTTATCTGTCACTGTTTTCTTACTTTGTCCAGCACTTTTATTTACTTTTCTCTGTGAATTTGCAAGGTGAGATTTAGGTTTCATATCACTTTTGTTCCTCTTTTAAGGGGAAGGTGACCTGTTCATGTATAATGTATAAATTTAGCCCAGAATGAGAGAATGATTTAGAGATTCATTTAACAGGTGCATTAAGCAAAATCAAGCTCCAATCTTCTAAATTTTTCACATATAATTTGTCTTTCACAAACTCAGTTTTTCATGGGATAAGCAATTACAGAATAAGAGTCCAAAACATGTGAACCTAGAATAATGGTTTTTGTCATCTGTGAAAATATCAGTTTTCTCTAAGGTATTTACAATACCCTTCTGGTCACATTTTTAACTAATTTATTTACCTTCTCCTAGTGAATACAGAAGTGTTACTATCCTAGGAAGTGGTTCAGAGTTAAACCATCTCACCATAATTACAAAGAAATATAGCAACACAACCAGTTTGTCAACTCTTTCAACTTGTAAGATGATTATATAATTCCTGAGCTTTTTTTTTAAATAGCATAGCTGTTGCTGTTTTAAAATCACCTATAAATTTGTTTTAATTTAGTTATTATTGTAAAAGAAGTAACATTTCCCTTTTTGATGGTGCTAATGAAGTAAAACTGAGAAAGCTAGTGTCAAAATCAGATCCTATAAAATACGTGATCAGCAGATTTCAGATATAAACAGTGATATAATATCTCACTCTATCACATTATTAACCTAACTCTGACTTTCAGAAGTGTTCATCAGGACTAGGAAATTGCAAAAGTCTATCTCTTCTTCAAATTCTGAAGCTGATCTGATTATATCTGACTTCCCATCTGGAATTTGGTAGTGGTTTTAACAAACATATTTTCCACTACACTTACATTTTTGGATGTATGTGTAACATCAGATAACATGATTGACTGAGCTCTTTTAAAAATGTATTAACATTGTTTTTCATAAAGACCCAAGCTTTAAATTTACATGCTGCAGAAAATTTTCTTTACGTCTCCCAGTTCATAGAAAGGTTCATTTTACTGAGGTGATTATATATGCAAATCTTATGTTATTTTAACTGGTAGAAAACATTCTGTCGACTGAGGAGCAAGCTTCAGAGCAGGGGATGCACTCTCTAGGCTTTTTATACAGGCAAACAGTATCTCTATTATTAATAATATACTTGAATATTAGGTAGTGTACAGTTCTGTTAATGGCCTAAGATATCTTATTACCATACTTGAACAAAACATCAGCCCTAACTTAGTCAGATATCTACTCCAATGGAGAGAGAGAGCTATAAGCAAAGTTACAAGAAGAGAGCCCTGAAAATTTTTGAAGGCGAAAGGTCCTGATCTAGAAGACAAATATGTTAAGGTAATACTCACTTTTGGGAGACAGAAGGAGAGTAAAATGAGCAAACTTGATTTTTAATGTTGAGAAATAAAGAAACAGTGACCCAAAGAAGATTATGAAACTTTTTCATCCTGTTTTACTAGATTCATTTTTTTTTAATTAATTCTATTAGGTCTATCAGGCTTAAAAAAGTTCTGATTTTACTGATTATATAATCTCCCATTTCTATTTTCCATGAACTAGGTAATACACTTTAAGATCTGACCAGAAATCAAGCATTCAGGATTCTGACTTCCTCTGACTTGGGCTCTGGCTTGATGGCCATACTCTATCATTTAGAGACATCTTTTCTCTCCCTTACAAAATTTTGTAAGATATAATGTTCCTTAGCTGATGAAAAAAGCAGATGTTATAAGAAAGTAAATCACACTTTCATTGTCACTGAACCTGATCAAGGCATGTGATCTAATTTTGGTTTCTCTTTGAATTCACAAATAGAATATTGGTAATAGGAATCTAGGCAGTATTTTCTGACTTAGTTCATTTTGACAGATCTTTGACAGCTGCAATTCCCCTTTCACTGTTCTTCACATGACACAGGTAATGAGAGAGGTATTTAAAGCAACTTTTACAAATCCTTAACCAAATCTAATCAAACGATTTTAAGATAAAAGTGTTTAAATGTCAGTAATAAGGGTGAAATATCTGTTAAATTAATTTTAAAAAATCTTTTTGCTTTCTATGTTCTAAATTTTTGAACAGGAAATTACCTAAAAGTTGGTCCTATTTTGTAGCATCAGAATTCTGAGAAAACGTAAGCAAAAAGACAATGACATTCTTGTCAAAAGTAATTTTTCAGAAGGAAGGGAAGTTGTTTCATATATTTTTTCCAACTTCTGATTAAAAAAAAGAATAAAGCAATTAATTTTTGTGACATTCAAAATACATATGTAAGCCCTCCCACTGTCTTTATCTGAAACCATCGTGCAAGTTCTGGTAATGAGAAAAGAAATCTTAAAGAATCAAAATAATGTAACAAAACAGTTCATCATCTTTTCTCCCATTATTTTACAACTTGCAAAATACTTCTGTGTAAAAAATTAAGAAAATGCAATGTTATCCTGTGCAAAAAAAGTTTCAGGAAAAAAGTTTCTATTTAAGAGAGACATGCAATTAAATGTAAGAGAAAAATATAGGACATCTCATTAGGACAAGCTAGGTACTTCTACTTCTGATTATTTCATTTATTGCTTGAAGTCAAGCATATTCCCTGCACGGTCTATAAACAAGCAATACAATCAAAAAGTAAATCTACCTAGAATCTTTTATTATAACAGATATCAGTGTTAGAAATATACTGATAAAGCTGTTTCATTAGGGACAAACAAAGGGTTGCGGGTCATATCTGGGTTTGATTTGTGTGAGAGAGTGAACAGTAAAGCATCTCATTAGTTTGATTGTTGTAACATCCCTTGTGCAAACAAGACTTCAAAATTGGGAAGGAACAGGGTACTCCTTTTTTTGACATCTTTTAATGTTTAGTGCTTTTATTTTTTTCCCATTTGCAACAAATGAAACATAGGGACACAAGTCTGTTCAGCTGGTTGTTCAGCTTGGGGAAGGTGATTCACATGGGAATGAGAGAAATTACAAATACAGTGTCTCAGCAGAAACCCTCAGACTCAACTGTATCCCAGAGATGTGACAGAGACTTGAGGAGTCAGGGAGAACTAAATGGAGTTTTTATTTGTTTTAATTTAAACTATGATAAAAGTATGCAGAAAGTCAAAGATTTGTTGAATTTACTGGAATAATCATGGTAAGGAAAAGGGTCACATAGATCCACCTCAAACATTTTACTGTTCAAGTAACAGCCAGTCTATCTACAAGGATTTTCTGCCTTATATAGATTACTACTACACTTCATTTCAAATTGAGCTCTTGGCAAACAGCTAGTGTAATGCAAAATATTATTTTATGAACATTTAACTATTTATAATTCCATCTTAGTTCAATTAGTGAAAGATCGAAGGTACTCAAGTAGGAAAAATGGAGAAGGGAATGAGAAGGAAAATATCATTTCTGCATGAAGGTGAAGAGGAAAGCAGTGATGATTTTGTCACTCATCCATTTTTTTCAACTAAAATAGTTTAAAAGTCTACCAGCTGCAAATAGGGTAAACCAGCAGGTGATCTCCATATATGTTCACCCTGAGGATTATATAAGATCCCCAAAATTCTCCTACACTGACATCTCAAGGAGATCAGTGGCAAAGATGCTAATTTAGGGTTTAGAAATAAGTAAATGGTAAGTGACACAGATGGTCAATTGTCAGTAAGTCAAATGTGGAAACAGGTATGTACTTGCTTTCTGTTTTTGAGAACTGATGTATCTGCAAAGTACAGATACCTAGGTTTCATTTATGTTCTTGAATATCACTTGACTCAATCACATTGATTCCTTTTTTTTTCCTATAGTGCCTAGATACTCTTGAAACTCTGTCTTAGTCTGCAAAAAAATTATTAGCTACTGCATTGTCTTCTTTTGCTGGCTCTCTCAGCAATTCTTAACATTGACATTGTCCCCATAATTATGTAATTAAAATAAAATTGTTTATTTTACTAGAGTCTAAGACATAAATTAAGGTATATGGAAGTTTCTAAGCATACCTTCAGGCATGTTGGGCTCTTCAAGCGTCTGGAAATTTCAAAGCTGACATAGCTGTTACTGAACTAATAAAATTACAATAATTATCCTTTTTAATTGGCCTTCAGCATTCTTAGACTGAAAGTAATTATGGAGCAGTATAGAACTGAAGTACAGTGTGAGTCTTGAGTTTTCTGTCAGTATAATTATGTACAGAAATATGCTGAATATCCCCTCACTTGTAAGTGAAGTGCTGAGGAAAAAGAGCTAATCAAATGCACATTTTATAATGTCAGTAGTTTTACTTTAGTGAAAACAACACATTTAATGTTAGGAGTTCAGGAGCTGCTTGTGTACTCGTATAGTGGCCAATGAACTGAAGGATAATATATGACTGAGGAAGTGACCCAAACTTAAGCCACATTAGCATGCCAAGCACAAAATTCAGCTCATTCTTTAGGGGCAATGACTTTTTATTCTTCTTATATCATATGAATATTGCCTGTAATAACAATGATAGAACATGTTGTGCTGCAATAGTCAATGAATTTCTTATGCTATATGGAATAAATTTTTGTGCTTCTACATAGATACATATAGAACAAACACCCTCTCTCCCCCTAAAAAAAAAAAAAGAACCTCTAAGTGGTTCAGTGAATTATATCTTGTCAGTTCCTCGAAGATTTGGAAAAAAATATTTAATGCCACTGAATGTTCTCAATAAATAGGCCTTCTTTTGCAAATCTGTTCTGATTAGCTATTTATATTTATTGCAAAGTCAGAGACAGAAGTCCGGTGAAGTATAATCATTAAAGAACAGATTGTTGATGGATTTTGCAGAATAAACATGAGGAATTAATACTCTTGATCTAAGATATAATTTCACTTTTTTTTTCAGTTGTGTTTATTTTTTTAACTGGGAAACAGTTACACAGGTAAATGTAGAAACACAGAATGGTTAAAAGGGAAGAGCATTCTCAGATCTATTGTTCTGACCTCAGGTCAGCTAAAGCAGGTTGCTCAGGATAGTATGTAGTTGAGTGTTGAGTACCTCCAAGAATGGAGACTCCACAGCCAGCTAAAACAGTATCTTTATTTAGCCATGTTTAACATACTTTGAGACATTGTCTAGAAACCACCATCCTAATAGACCTTGAGTAGGTCAGTTGAGTAGGTTCCTTATAAACCCTTGAGAGTTCCATCTGCTAAATCCAACAAACAAATCCTGATAGCAGATACTCTGTACTTGGGTTTGGTACATTAAAGAAAGAAAAGTACAGTTTATAGACTCTAGCAGGAAGCTCATTTGTTGAAACCTTCAACATTATAAAAAAAAGGCTCTAAAGAATGTTCCCAAGAACACAGATGCAGACAGGATTGAAACTGTAATTACTGTAATATTTAATCTTAAATATTTGGTAATACTTATGATGTTCAAAAACAGAGAATGTACTCTTATTTCCAATTGTTGATGATCTTGTTTTCTTCTGTTCCTGTGAAATTTCTGTGAGATGTAGAACTGCTTCACTGTGGGTTTTCTCCACAGTTAAAATACTCCCGCACACATAGACTATGTATTTGAACATTTTTAAATTAAGTGTTTTCAGAAAAACTTCACTAGATATTGGGGAGAAAATCTGTCTGCTTGATTTGTGTAACTGCACATGAGTTGATGAGGAGACCTCTGACAGGAAGGAGGAAGACTGAACCTGTAAGAGCGGTGAAGAATACTCAGAAGAAAAACTTTAGAGAAAGCAGAAGATCTTGGAAAGTCACCCTTTTGTTTGTTTTGGATATTTACATTAAGAAAAAGATGCAGATATTCCAATTCAAATATCTCTAAAACTTTCAAGTACAGTAAGCCACATGGTGAAGCTTTTACGTTTTATGGCATTTCCTGTTTCCTAGTGATGTCTTAAAAGTATCTCTTTATCTGTGGACCTTAATGCCAATTATTTCCCAGACTTTTTAACTGAGTGTTAATTTTCCATATTTTCAGGCATTTCTAGCCATAGTTAAGCTTATTTGTTGGACAACTCTCCACCAAATTCAAAGAGTTTATATGAAAGACTAAATTGCAAGCTTCAAGTATTGCCAAGATATGTTGTCTATTGCTGTGATATCTAGAAATATGGAAAGGATTTATCTTGTATTTTTTAGTTGTTTGAAAGCCAGTTCTCTAGTCTAAACTTGTACAAACTTTCTCTAGATTCAGTGGAGATATGTAGGACATTCAGGAGATTGATTTATCTCATTCTGAATCAATGTTAATTTATAAAATATGTAGGATAATTGTCTCCAGATCAATCCATTGCAAACAAATGTTATTCACATGATCAGCTCAGATCAGAAAACAAGCCTTTAGATAGCTAGAGAAATTATATGGTTATCTTATTGAATGTTCAATTATGTAGACCATCTCATAGTAAGCCTGTTTTTTAACCAATCTCTTTAATTAAATGTTGGCTGAGATATGAACAGATTTTAAGGGTTTTTTTTTGTTTCTGACTGACATTTTTGTATGAGAATTGGTAATATATCCAAACCTTTTATCCTTTTTAATGAATTATATGGTATGCTTTCATTTTCATGACATTATTTACATTCTTTAATTAACTAGTTGACTTCAAGGCTCGTAAGTCTGTAAACTTAATGTCAGGACATTATTAAGAAGAGCAAATGTATATGGCTATGTGTGGTTTGGTCATAAATTAATTCTCCACCATATTTTGCTAAACTGTCTGATCTGAGATGCTACCAAGTACAGAATTACTTTTGTAGATTAAATTAGGTTATAGCTGGTCTAATTCAAGTAATGCTTCCAAGTATAGGTAAGTATTGGTATCTTCTCCCACCAGCATTATGAATTAACAGTCTGACATAGTACAGAACTCTGCAGTTCCCAAGCTCTGTAATTAAAAACCTAATTCCACTGGAAGCTTCATAAATAAGACTTTATTTTAACCCCATTTTCATAAAATATCTAAATAAATATTATTTACTGCTGTACTCCTTGTGAGGTTTCTTACCAATTTCAAAGTCTTTGTCTTCTGCAAAAGAAATTAATAATTATAAAATAAAGACAGACTTTTCTTCGATAAAAAAGTCTAATTGATGTATTTGGATTCTATTAGAATACAGTGACTCTTCTGTTCTGGAAGGAAGTAATAAGGAAGTAGTAAGGAACTAATTCAGTACTGCAAGGTGATTTGAGGTTTTGATTTTTTTTGGTTGGTTTAGTTTGTTTTTTTCTTTTTTAAATTTATATAACAATAAATTTATCTCCTGAATAAAGAGCATGACAATGGCTTATGAAGAGAAGCTCTTGCCCTCAAAAGTTGTTCAACAATTTTTCATCCTAACAAACCTTTTCTTACATTCAGCTGCCAAGGGAAATGCATATTTTAGGCAACCCATTTCATGACACATGGTGCCTGGTTAATTGCTAGCTAAAAGCTCATTACTTCACAGCTTTCTTGATTTTAACTTGCCAATCCTCCATTTCTGCACCTGCTTGAGCATAGCTGAATATATTTGTAAAGCTCTGCCTGTACCAAGGAATGGCATAGCAAATTGCTATATTATCAGCTCTTATTAACTATGCCAACTCTTCCATTTTGCGCTGAAAACTGTTCCAAAGTAAAGCATTCTGAGTAGTACATTAATTTAAGAAACACAAAGGTTTGGCTTCACATAATTGTAATTGAATAAAAAATAGGGAATTCTTAATTCTATCTACTGATCTTGCTCTGTGGGTCTAAATATTAGTCCATTCACAACTGTCATTATTGGCAAATGAAAATCCCCGTTCTCATGAAAGGACAAAGGTATAGATGCCCTACCAAGAACAACTTTTCTATCAGCTTTCCAATGTGCTTTATGATCTTCTTAGACTGGATAATCTTTCGAGATCATTTGATTTCCTTTTTTTTTTTGCTTTATTTTTTTTCCTTTTCTTTCTCTCCCTTGGGACCAATTACTAAAGTGTAAAATAGTATTAATGGTTTGTAAGGTAATTTTTTATATTAACTTCAAAACCACTTTGCATGTACACATTCAAGCCAGGTTGCACTTTATTTTATAGAACTGAAGTGTCATTTCATATTTTTTTACAGAGAAGACACAAATATCTATCAGATATGGGTGTGTTCTATCAGGTTTGCATTCAACATACACACTATAACCTCAAGACCACAAACTCTGGAGTTTCAATGGTGTAAGCTTGCTCTGTACACACAATGTGATATGTAATACAGGTTTAACTTAAATTCTAGCAAGGTTAAATAAAGAGCTTTTACTTTTGTTTCTCACTGTAACTTTTTAAACATGATACTTCTATTACTATCTGAATTGAAAATGTAAGTAATCACTATGATAAAAAAAGAGCAAAATTAAAGTCAGCTATCTTCAGCTATCTCAAAACATGTTCCAAATATCTGGAACGAGATAATCCCTTTGTGTCGTTCCATTCCCCAGATTTCTGCTGTGCATTTCCATGATTTGTCATGTGCTAGCTTTAGTATTTGTCAGGATTCAGCGTAAAAAAGCAGCAATGTAGCAGATCATAAGCTAAAGGGCAAAAGAGAGTATGCAAGAAAATAAACAAAATTAACCTAAGGGTAAGGTTTGCATAATTATGAGGTAGATTAGTTTAAGAGTATCTGATGAGAGCTCCTTTCCTCTCTGAAGAAAATAAATAGGACTCTGTCTCTGGAAATAGTAGACAGGGATGGGAAGAATAAGAGAAAGGAAAGTTTAGGGGCATAGGGAATGAAAAGAGATTGTAAAAACACCTCATTACCTCCTATACAGCTCCTAGATCATTTATCTTAGAGACATGGTTTGGGTATAATTTGTCATCATTCAAAGCATTTATCCTTTTCTTGACCGTGAAGGATGGTTGGATGAATCACTAAAATGGGAGAAATAACTTTAAAAAAGAATATCTATCTCAGATAAAGTGAATCACACCTGGATTTCCCTATCATCCATCTGAACAGTTTCTCAGGTTTTACCTTTTTCTCATATGATAGGATTCTTATGTGCTGGAGCTTCAATAAGATATACTTTGAAATAATAACTTCCAAAAAAACCATGGTTGCTCACTCATCATTTCATGTATATCTTTGGCAAATTCATGGACTGTTTCTAGACTGTTCAGACAACTGGAATCAAAGCTGTTCTGCTGCATTTGCAGTTCTTAGAATAACTATACACTTCATGAGACAAAAAATAATTTGTTTTACAAGCAGCTGCAGTTATCACAAATCATAAGGGTTAATAAAAGTGAAATGAAAAAAATAAGATTCAAAAAAGTGAATTCCACAGAATTGTAAAAAGCACCTGGAAAAGATAATGTGGGTTTGTAGTGTCAGGTGTTTGATGACTGCTCAAAATGAGTGTAATTTATACATTATGAAAAAAAAATTGTAAAAAGTAAGCAAACATTCACAGTTTGCAGGTCAGCAGTTACATTTTTTATATTACACAGAGTTTTCCATAGAACAGAAATTCTATTTTTTGTCATTAGAAATATTTTAATAGAGCCTGGAGAATGGACATCCTTATGTCAAACTGCATGAGGTTTAACAAGGCCAAATGCCGAGTCCTGCACTTCGGGCACAAGAACCCTATGCAGAGCTACAGACTAGGAGAAGTCTGTCTAGAAAACTGCCTGGAGGAGAGGGGCCTGGGGGTGTTGGTTGACAGCTGACTGAACATGAGCCAACAGTGTGCCCAGGCGGCCAAGAAGGCCAATGGCATCCTGNCAACCTCCACCAGGGGAGATTTAGGCTGGAGATTAGGAGGAAGTTTTTCACAGAAAGGGTCATTGGGCATTGGAACAGGCTGCCCAGGGAGGTGGTCGATTCACCTTCCCTGGAGGTGTTTAAGGCACGAGTGGACGGGGTCCTGAGGGACATGGTTTAGTGTTTTGGTAGGAATGGTTGGACTCGATCATCTGATGGGTCTCTTCCAGCCTGGTGATTCTATGATTCTATGATCCTTCATTAATTTTAATGAGAGAAATGTGCTAAAATTCCACACATACCTAGATACAAAATGCAGAAAGCCACATGAAAAAAGCTGCAGTTAATGGCTCAATATCAAAGTTGAAATGAATGACAAGTGGTTGAATGGTCTTTCTTGGACCAGACGCAGTTCACTGTCACTATAGTGGGGTTGAGCGCACCTTCAATTGGAATTGGTGAATGACATCAGGACATGTTATGCAGTCAAATCACTTGAGAAAAAGGATGACATCCAAAGCAACCTTCAAATGCTTCTGGGGTTGGCCCATACAAACATAGTGGAATTCTACTGGGCCATGTGCAAGGTCCTGCACCTGGCTTGCAGCAATGCCCAATATCAATAACAGACTAGGGGAGAAGGACTTGAGAATACTGGTGGATGAAAAAACTGGACATGAATCAGCAGTGTGTGCTTGTAGCCAGAATTCCAATTGTGTCCTGGATTGTATTAAAAGAAACTTGGCCAGCAATATGAGGGAGGTGCTTCTGCCCACCTACTTCTCTTTCATGAAACCCCCAATTGGGGGCACAAGAAAGGCATGAACCTGTTATTGCAAGTCCAGAGGAGGGCCACAAGAATTATCAGAGTGCCACACACCTCTCCTCTGAAGAAAGACTGAAAGTGATGTTCAGCCTGGAGAAGAGAATACCCTGGGGATACCAAATTGCCACCTTCCAATATTTACAGGGGGCTTCTAAGAAAGACAGAGAAAGACTTTTTGTAAGGTTTTGTAATGATAGGATAAAGTGTAAGGTTTTTAAACTGAAAGAGAGCAGAGAGGTTGAAACTGGGCGATCTTTAAAGCTCCCTTCCAACCCAAACCTATGTATGATTCTGTGATTCTATGATCCCATGATTTTATGCCCTAGATTACAATGTAAGTGCCTCTTGAACACTCAGTTTTTTCCTGAGACTTCTGAGTCCTTGTTTCTATATATACATATGTAACATAGAAGATTTTCTCTCATGTTTCTTTTCTTATTCTATGATGATTTATTTTATCTGTGTGGCAGTTCCCCAGGCAGCATCTAGAGTTCTCCAGCTGTACGAACACTATCATTTGTAGGGCATTCTCTGTCATGAGAGGCAGCTCAGGAGCCTTACAATTCTTCCTTCATCCCCATGGTAAGGTGGCACAGGTACAACCATTGTCATGAAGCAGCATAATAATGCTTACCTGCAGGTGGAAAAAAAAGATGTGATAATAATGTAAAACTGTAAATTTCCTTTAGAGCATGTTATATTTAAAACTCAGAACAGTTATAATAATAGAAAAAACTCAATACATTACAAAAATGTTTTAAGAAATAAGAAATATCTTCATTGAAAACTTTATAAATACAAACCCTGGCATTCACTTCATAAATATTAATTAAATTAATCTTCTGATCACAATAACAGTTTAAAAATACTTGATACTGTAATGTCCTGTTATTTTAGTTTATTTTATAAGCAGATTTAAACTTTAAAATGTATGCATTTCTTAAATTCCTAGAAACTGATGATGTAATGAAATAAATACAAGATAACAGATAAAGATGTAACATTTCCAAGCAGTCAGATTATTTCTATGAATGAAGATGTTTTGGCTTTCTATAAATACCGAGCCTCAAAACTAACTTTAGTAGGAGAGAATAGAAAAAATATCAAATGAAATATAAGATCAGGAAAATCTTATTCCATAGTCCATACTCTATAACTGATCTAAAGTTTTTTTCATTTTCATTATCAACTCAGTTGCATTATCAACATTATTTTGAGTAACAAGAAACATGGGTTATGGTAGCAAATGACCTCTTAAAACACTACAGTATGAAGTGGGAGCAAGTTCTTCACAAAACTTGTTGATGGGAAATATAAAGTATAAGATATCACCTTTATTGCTTTAAAGTAATGATTTATCTTACTCTTGCAACAGAGAGGCCATGAACATGATACATGCTCGTCAGCTTTCATTCAGTCATTCTATCCAATCAAATCTCCCATTTTTCAACTAGATTTTAACGTTCATCTTGCAAGAAGCATGATTATAAGGGGTTTCAAGAATCAGCTTGCATTTACTGAATGAACTGCATACAGCAACGTTTAATTAAAATACATATACTTTATTGCATTTATATTGTTATAATGTTTTAAAAGTCTCATTCTATTGAAGTCCTGTATTTCTCCTAATGAGTCAATGATAGTTAGCTTGATGGTTTCACCATATTTTTTTGTGATAGAATTTTAGCAGAGATCCAGATAGGTCTAGTAGGCCTGACTATTTAGTTATGCATCAAATGATTAAAGGTGATGTAGTTGATCTGAAACAAGGTAAACTGTTAGATCTATAGTGAATAGGAGGCTCTCGTATCTTTTCCACAATAAAAAAGATGTATCCAGCATTATTTTTGTTCTCATGCAAAACAGATAATGCATCCTATAAACTGCACTTTGCACTATTTTGTGATGTCAGCTGACATCATGTTTTCATACACAATTCATTGTTGCTGTCAATCTGGAAACAAGGCCAGAGGCCTCATTATAAAGATGAGAGGGGATGGGCTGCAGTAGGAAGTCCTGAGATAATGGGGAGGCTAAAAGAGGAAATGAGAAGTTACGAAACAGAAAACCATAATCCTTTGAACACCTTTAATAAACCTGTATCTGTAAACAACTCCTTCTGAAGTTTAATTGCTGATGTCGATAAAATAGATGCAGATATCATCTCCATTTTCAAAAACATCCCAAGAGCATAACTTGCTAACACATTAAATCTGACATTAGTACTCTGGCACGAGTCTATATAAACGAAGGCCACATGATTATAGAATCATAGAATCACCAGGTTGGAAGAGACTCACTGGATCATCAAGTCCAACCATTCCCACCAATCTCTAAACCATGCCCCTCATACTCCCTCTGCTGATTTAGGTCTGCTGAAATTTTGACAAGTTAACTCTGCAAGAGTCAGCTTTATTTTGGATCAGACATTGTCTAATCCTGATATGCCTAATCCTGTACCTACTTAGTAGGGATAATTTAAGTATTATCAAAACAATACACACAAGAAGTCAGAGATACTCCTTTCTTCTAAAATATGCCAGAAAGGGGAAATGCTGATGACCCAATTTTACAGAGCATTCAGACACAGAGAACTAGAGATCCTGACTGAGATGGAACCAGTGAAGTGAAGCAGTAGGTGTTTATCTTTTCGTATGTGTTACATCAACTGTGGGAATACCCAAATGGGTCCATGTATTTCACAAAATACGTTTGATTCAGTTATCTCAAAGTGACTCTTCAGAGTTCTTTCAACTGTAACAGGGCATCCTACTTGATCTCTTGCTTCACGTCTCATAACTCTCAGTCTTACACAGATGCCTCAGTGCCTTAGGCATCTCAAATGACACTAATGCTTAAGTGGGAAGCTGAATTAAATTCCCATTCATCACACCACAACCACAGAACTGCCACACTCAAAATCTTGCTATGAGAAAGATGAACCATACTGCAGTCCAGCTTTAAAAAACTATTATTTCCAATGATCTAATTAGTACTGAAAACCACCATTAATATTACAGACAAATCTGTTAAGCAATAATGTCATAACTGCATGGTCTTTTTATTAGGCTTTATGTGTAACCTCTCAGTGCACTTTGTTTCTAAGTTTGCTATTTCTAAGTCTTTGTAAAGAAAAAGAGGATTTGGGAGTTTTGACAAGACATTAACAATACAGGGTACTTTCTGACAGGAATCTGTTAATCATACTGGTGGCTTTTTCTCAATAGTCTTAGCTAAAACTACAGTTTTTGTCCTGTTACTACACACTTTTCCTTACATCCTAAATGATTTCTGGAATTTGCACAACAACATTCTCTAGCTTAATTTGATAAAAAGGCCTACTGTTCCACACAATGGTCACCCAGTTCTGTCAGACCCTTACTATACCTGGAGTTGAAGCCACAATAGATCAGACATTAGTCACTTGATGTCTACAGTTGCTACAGCAGCTAAAACTAGCTGAGACTAATACAACCCCTGAAAAGTCCTGACATCCAGCAATGTGTAGTCAATATGGTGCTTGATGGTTTTTACTGGTAACAGCAAAATCCTAGGCACATGGTCAAACAGCAACTGTGCTGCCAGAGTCTGGACCAATGCAACTATGAAGTCTTGTGACTAAAACTTCGGTAAATTTATACTTCTGTTATATTCACCATTGTGAGAACACAGGAGAGAGAAACATGGGTTTGTCTTATTTGCATACAAAGAGTGTTTTGATTTATAATTTAAAATTACCTGGATAAATAGGAAGTTTGTAGGAACAGGCCAGTCAGAAGACTGCAGTGAGACTTAAGGGAAATGAAAAGCTTGTTGTAAATGATCCTTCTATATAGAGGCCTTTGTATTACTTTATTTTAACGGAGTGATGAAGAGCAAAGAACTAAGTCATGTCATATTGTTTAGGCAAGATGTGAGTTGTAACATATAATCAGTCCCAAAAGAAAATAACAATTTTTGCCAGTTACCATTGTATACCTATGGTTTTCTGTTCTGTAATCAGAATATTTATGTGCTTTGAGTAATGTTTAAGGCTTTGTTTAAAAAGGATATATTGGTCATTTTTATTTAATCTTTGTCAAAACCTCAGTTACATATCTGTCTTGCCTGAGGAAGCTGTCAGGAGATATAATTTACAAGAAATCCTAGAGGGAAAACACTGAAACAAATCAGCCTGGCACATTGTATATTGCCCTCACTTTTGCTTAATTCAAAATACTTTTATAAAAACAGAAAAAGTTGTTAGTTTCCAAAATAATGTTTGGGGGGTTTTTAATTAAATATGCATTAGAACATCTGTTCTGTTTTTTCCACTTACATTTACAATGTTTAATCCTCTTGTCCTGGTTTTGGAAGAAATAGAGTTATTTTTCTTTCTGGTAGCTGATGTAGTGCTGTGTTTTGGATTTGAGATGAAAACAATGTTGATTACAGCAATGTTTCTATTTTTTGCTAAGTTGTCAAGACTTTTCAGCTTCTCATGCTGACCTGCCAGTGGGATGGAGGATGCACAAAAAGCTGGGAGGAGACACACCTAGGACAGCTGATCCAAACTAGTCAAAGGGATATCCCATACCATAAGATGTCATGCTCAGTATGCAAACTGGGGACATGTCTGAGGGTCAGAGGTCGCTGCTCAGGAATGAACTACGCACTGGTAATTGGATGATGTATAACTGTGTTGTGTACCACTTGTTTTGTATATTTGAGTATTATTATTATCATTGTAGATATTCTCTATATTTTTTTACTCTCCTACTAAATTGTCTTTATCTCAACCCATGAGTTTCACTTTTTTTCCCCATTCTCCTCTCCATCTGACTGTGGGGGCAAAGAGGTGTGAGTGAGCAGCTGCATGGCGTTCAGTTGCTGGCAGTGGTTAAAACATGACAACTCTATTCATTAATAGCTAATGCAAGAGAAAACAGACTTTTATTTTCAGTGTCATGGTAAAGACATTTTAATATATCCTTTACTAGCCTTTTGTGTAAGGTTAGCAAACAGAAGTCTTTTTTAACAATATATTTAATCACTATTCACTTTTCTGATGACCAGAAAAGGTTACTGCATTACATCTCATACATGAATATTTGATTTTAAATTTTCATAAATTCCAAAATTAATAGAAGTTGATATGCTTTTCTTTCAGAAACTTCAAATGAATTTTGTTTTAGTTTACATATTATATAGGATCTTATACAGACTAACCATAAACCTATTTTGAAAACACTGAGTAAAAGGAAACTTTCCACTATATTTTTAAAAGATTACTTATTTTTTTACATATCAATTTGGAATAAAGAAGTACATTAAAAAATTATGATACATGAGATGAAAATGATAATATAAATAAAAGCCATGTTTGCTGTTCTATTAAAAAAGGGCATATTTCACTACTGCCATCTCCTGATTCTCAAAGCAGCACCAAAATTTATTTAAGTTAGAAGACTCCATTTGCAATATTCATGGAGCCTTAAATAATGTCACTATAAAACAAAGAGGATGAAACAGAGTGGAAATAAAATTTTGTAGTGTGCATGAAAGTTTGACTTGTAAGATTTACATTAAATCTTTTTTCTCACTCAGATTAACACTTCCATATATGTTCCCTGAAAATTCAAAATAGTCAAAATGAAACTCTGTCCCTAGACAGAAAAAAAAAGAACCTAGTGTTGTTTACTCTACTAAGAAAACACTCTACTTCTGACAGAACTAAACAAAATACTGTTTTTGCTACAGGCTTGAAATCAGCAAATACCACCAAAAAAAACATAGCCCTGAAGAAGGAAAATGAGGCCAAAGGAAGTGGATTTGGAACACTTGTAGAGATCATATTCCCACAGGGCATTCTATCAGTGGACTACTGAAGATATGCTTCAGTCTAAAAGAGTCCTTGAATGCATCAATAATTTTCATCTTAAAGATGATTAATTTATTATTAGGGTTTTCAAATGGACTAGGACTACTGTAAATTGTTGAGAAGAAATGCTTAAAATCTGACATATTTTATTTCAAGGAGAATGAAGAACTTTCTTAATCTGGATAGTTTCTACTTAGGAAATCATTGTCACATTTCAACTCCTTTTCTAGGGAAACAGATGAATGTATTGCTGTAAAATATGATGCCATTATTTTATGGAGCATGTGTGCTGTAATGGAGGGGGTATATAGGTGGTCTTTCTGAGCTCCTAGATGCCAAGCTAATAGTAAGGTTTTGATTAGTACCTTTATTGACACAACAGATACACCTACATTCTCAAATTGCTCAGTTCTTTTGTTCACTCCTGGGTCTTGTTTCCTAAGCATCTTCACTGTGTGTATGTGTAAAGCAGAATCTGAATCCAGTGGACTTCCAGGACCCAGAGGTTCCTCCTTCCCAAACAACTTGATCATCACCGGGATCTCTAAGCTAACCTAATACCCAAGACCAGAACCACCAGACCCTGGGCCCTTTCCTTGGTCAGTGTCTCACATCTTGGGCATTTGCAGATGCAAATCTCCTTCTGTTACTTGATATCCCACTTTAAAGTCCATCAGCAAATTACGCCCTTACAGAGCAAAGAGAGCAAGTTTACACAGAACCTATTTAGAATATATTTCATAAGAACATAGGACAGACTGTGGTACCCAGGCCCCATGCTGACAAGCAGATTGTTTACAGATGACCATCTCTTTAAGTTACATCCTTCTCTCCCTTTTCTCATGCTATTTTATACTGTCTTTTCCTCCTCCCTGGCTTGTCCCTTTCCATTTCCCATGTCATGTCCAGCAATTTCTCATGTTTTTTTCTGTTAGCTAAATCTCAGGACAGTGCCTCAGCATCTATCTGCATATCCGAACAAAAGCTGACTTCACTTTGTAGTTCTCTTTTGAAATTAAGCAATTACTTTCCCCAAAACAAAATCCAGTAACTGCTCTGAGATTGCTTGTTCCTGGACTCTTCCTAGTATGTAGCATAAACAAGACTATAACAAGTTTTCTTCCTTTTGTTCTGTATAGTTCTTTAATGCTATTTTATTAGGGTTTTCATTTTAAGTATTTCCAGTTCTGGTACCACAGTATGAACTGCATACTTTCCATTTCATGCTGTAAAAATACAATTGGTGGAATTCAAAATTGGTCTTGCATTGTTATGAACATTTTGAAGTGAAGAAAAAAACAAATATGAAATAAGACTTTCTTATTGCTACAGGGAAACTGCATGAAATCTATAAATAATTAATTGATTTGTAAGATGTAATATGAGTACAGCCTGCTCTTCTAGAAGTAGCAGGACTGAGCAATGTGGACATAAGTCATTTTACGTTTATTGGTCTGGGGGTTGCAGATCACTCCTGGAGCACAAAGACAGTCACTGGTGAGACATGGATCTGGCAATGAAGTCCCACTGAGAATCTGTGTTGAGATTGACTGTTGATGAAGTCAGGTTGCTTAAAGGCCTATGCTACCTGACTTTGAACACTTTCATTGATGAGATATTCATAGAATCATAGAATCACCAGGCTGGAAGAGACACACCGGATCATCGAGTCCAACCATTCCTATCAAACACTAAACCATGCCCCTCAGGACCTTGTCCACCCGTACCTTAAACACCTCTAGGGAAGGTGAATCAAACCCCTCCCTGGGCAGCCTGTTCCAATGCCCAATGACCCTTTCTGTGAAAAACTTTTCCTAATGTCTAGCCTAAATCTCCCCTGGCAGATTGTTCCCTCTTGTCCTGTCCCCTGTCACTTGGGAGAAGAGGCAAACAGTGAGAAGAAAACAAAGCTTTCAGGGCAACCTGTTCCAATGTCTCACCGCCCTCAATGAATAAGTTTCTTTATGTCTTATATATTCATATGTTCTCTTAGTTTAAAACTATTGCCACATATCGTATTACTACAAAATCTGGTAAAAAGTCTTTCTCTGTCTTAGAAGCCCTTTTTAAGTGTTTGAAGGCAACAATCAGAATTTTCTCTTCTCCAGGCTGAACAACTCTTTCAGCCTTTCTTCAAAGGAGAGGTGTGCCAGCACTCTGAAAACTTTTGTGGCCCTACTCTGGACCTGCTGTAACAGGTCCATGACTTTCTTGTGCAGGGGACCCTAGATCTGGATGCAATACTCTAGTTAGGGTCTTATGAGAGAGGAGTATGTGGGCAGAATCACCCCCCTCAGACTGCTAGTCGTGCTTCTTTTGATGCAACTCAATTGGCTTTATGCCTACAACTGCACATTCCTAACTCATATCCAATTTTTCATTCACAAATATTCCTATATCCATCTCTGCAATACTAGTCTCAATCAATTAATCCCCCAGCCTGTACTGTTATTGGAGATTGCTGCAAGCCAGGTTCAGGACCTTGCACGTGGTCTTGTAGAATTTCATAATGTTCATATGGCTCAAGTTCGTCAAGGTCACTTTGGATGTCATCCCTTAATTGTTGAGCAAGTTAATTATTAAATATTTAATTAAAAAAAACCCCTAAGGCTGTAGCATGAAGGCAGAAAAATCACACATTCTGAATAAAAAAAATGATGAAATGAAAATAAAATTTATTGTTGATCAGTGTTACAGCCCCAACCCCAACACACCTACTTGGCAGGATATGGGGAGTAGATTTCTTTTGAATGTACACACAGCAGCCTGAAGTGATGACAAATCACTCCAGGGGTATACTCAAAACTCAAACATTTGCTCTGAACACACCCAAAGTTACAAGTTTTTACTTTGATCTCAGTCAAAACAACAATTAAAATTCTAATCTCTATTTTGAACACAATCAAAGTAACAACCAGCTTACAACAAGAACTTGGATACAACTAAATTCACCCAGAATTGTCAAGGGAAAAAGTGAGGTAGAATAGGGAGACAATAAGGCAGAGAAAAAGAAGGATAATAGCAGAAAATACAGGGGTGTAACATAAAAGTAATCACCACCCGAATGAAATCCAAGAGTGCTTTCCTCAGGAAATGTTGTCCATGGTTGAGGATGCACACATGTTCTTCTTGTCATGGATTATTTATAAAGGAGCTCTGTCCCCTATGAACATATAAGGAGTGGTTTCACTGTGACCATACCATTTATCTGCATGGAAAATACTCCAATTGAGGCGCATGGAAAAGTTATTTCAGGGAAATTCTTTAATCGGGCCTGGGGACTCCAGGTTTCACTGTCAGTTCAGTGGACAATGCCAAAATAACAACTGCTTGAACACTTTGAGCATGCATATGCAGTCAGGGGTGCTACTACCTCTTTAGAGCGTAGAAATATCTCTGTCACAGAAGCACAACATAGCTCATTGTAAACTGGGAGCTCAACCACAGACAGGGTAGGGTGGAGGGAAAGCCTACTCCTGCAACTCCCCCTCTCTTTCCTGGTCCTACCAAAGTGCACAAAGCCCAAAGTACACACAGCCTTGCACCATGATGGTTGTTTAAGGTATACAGAGAAAAGTTGATCTTCGTGATGAGTCCAAAACAATTCATATCTAAAAGATACCTAACTATATACATAATTACAGTCTCTAATGGAAACATCCCCAAAGCATGTAACAGATCTTGTAATTATAGACAATGCCTGAAAAACACTATCTCGGCACTCTCTTATGGTCAATGTGTAAACAGTATGTTGCAATGTCCACCACATCTGAATATATATATTCAATAACTCATTTTCAAAGGATATAAGAAAAGGCCAGAAATAGTTCTAGGATGATCACAGAAAATAAATGATCAGAAATTACATCAATCACCACCAGATTCTGATGTTCTTATTTCTATATTTTGCAAGAACAGCCCACAAAAGATTAAGCCTCGTATTCCATGTGGGAGTATTTTGTATTTTTCCTTTTTCTCCTCCCTCCAAGACTGTTTCTATGTTTCTTCTTAGTGCTTTCATTCCATTGGTAATAATTTTATCCTTTTTCACCCCTGGGCTTCTATATTTTCTTTCTCCTTTACAGGTCTTCTGCTAACTCCTTGAGAAAATAATGTTGTGACACAGATATTGCAAGTTTCTTCTTATTTTTTTATTTTTCTGTTTTCAGTTGCATTTCCAATAATTTAACAATAGATAAGTACTGTATAAAGTACATATACACTCTGCCATATTACAGGAAGACAGCAACATATCCACATACAAAATCCCCTTGTATGAAGTAAGTAGGAGGTGTCAGTAGAAGAAAATTAAAAAAAACAAGTAAGCAAGCAAACAACAAACTTTCATCATCCTCAAACATAAAATTTGCTAAGAAGAGGACTGTAAGATTGCTTGGAATCTTGAGGGTGTGATTTTTTCACCTCTTTAGTAGTGTAACATCATGTTTTTTCACTAAACAAACATGTGAAATATTCTTATTTAAGAAGAGATTGAGTAGTATTTATCCTAGATATTTTATAACTGAGGAAAAAGAAATTTTTGAATTATGTACATTTCAGCTTGTGAGAAAGAAATGAGATCTCATTTATCAAATAGACTTACAGCAGGGTCTTTGCATCTGCTTCTCATCAATCACATCTCCATCACACGTACTGCTGCAAAATTCAATAGGTTTTTCTTTGTCATTGAAGACTGCTCGAAGCAATCAAGAGACTTTTCCAAAACCACCGATATACATTTTACATATCACAACAGGGCAAAATATACAATAGCAGAGATATCTTTTTTCTGTAAAACAGCTCAGCTGGAATTTGTTTAATCAGCTGGACTTTTTAACGGGAAGAAAATGAAAAAAATAATTCAAGAAAACCAAAAACCAATCCAAATGTTCTCTCAAGGAAAGCTGAGACACAGCTTATGAGAAATACAAGATTTTTCTGTTTGCTTTTTATTTTTTTTGAAATATAAGTATTTCTTAGCTACAACCAAAGCAGAAGAAAGCTGTAAAACTTACAAATGCTTTAACTGGCATGCCTTGAACATCAATATACTAAAAAAGTGTTAGTGATAACAGTATATAAATATTTAGTGTCACTGTGAGGTTATAGCTGCACACAACATAAGCTTTTTAGACAAACGTGTGAGCAATGTTCATCCCCCAAAGAGCAAAGACTTCTGTAGTTGTACTTCAGTAGTATGGAAAGCTATGAACAGAAAAACAAAATTTGCAAGATGAAGAACAAAAAATAAGATAAAAAACAAGGGACCTTAAATGAGCAAAATAACCTGCCAAACACACTAGAGTGTATAGCTGGCAAAATCACTGGCAATATTGGAAGAGTATGAGTCCCTGACCACATTTGATAGTGAGTGTATCAGGCATGAAAAGGAAAGATGGAAAAGATAAAAATCCCATTTCTCTCATTGACAAGCTTTCAAAGACTTATTATTAGTCTATATCTAATTGTTGTAAAAAATATAATAAAAAAAATCAAAATGTGTTGAAACAGTAAAAAGTAACACTAGAGTTAAACTTGTATAAACATACTTTCTAGTATCTACCCAATTTCTGCTGTAATGTCCATGCTTCTATTTGCTCCTTGTGTTCAGTATTGGATTAGTGAGGTATTAGGGAGTCATCAGCATCTTGAGTCCTTTGCTATGGCAGAATATCAGGTCGATGGTGACAATTTATGGCCTCAAGCTCCACCAGGGGAGATTTAGGTTAGACATTAGGAGGAAGTTCTTCATGGAAAGGGTCATTGGGCATTGGAATAGGCTGCCCAGGGAGGTGGTTGATTCACCTTCCCTGGAGGTGTTTAAGGCACGGGTAGACAAGGTCCTGAGGGACATGGTTTAGTGTTTGATAGGAATGGTTGGACTTGATGATCCGATGGGTCTCTTCCAGCCTGGTGATTCTATGATTCTATGAATTTCTTCCTCCTTACTGTAAGATGCACTTAGCATTGTTATATATTTTATAATGTATTTTACACCTTGCTTTTTCTTCATTGGTGTGAAACTTCAGAATATGCCTGTATCAATTATAATGCCGAGTCCTGCACTTGGGGCACAACAACCCTATGCAGAGCTACAGACTGGGTGAGGTCTGTTTGGAGAGCTGCCAGGAGGAGAGGGACCTGGGGGTGTTGGTCGACAGCCGGCTGAACATGAGCCAGCAGTGTGCCCAGGTGGCCAAGAAGGCCAATGGCATCCTGGCTTGTATCAGAAACGGTGTGACCAGCAGGNCTGACCTCTTGTCCCAAGTGACAGGGGACAGGACAAGATGGGGAATGACCTCAAGCTCTGCCAGGGGAGATTTAGCCTAGAGATTAGGAGGAAGTTTTTTACGGAAAGGGTCATTAGGCACTGGAATATGCTGCCCAGGGAGGTGGTTGATTCACCTTCCCTGGGGGCGTTTAAGGCCTGAGTGGACGGACGAGGTCCTGAGGGACATGGCTTAGTGTTTGTTGGGAATGGTTAGACTCGATGATCCAATGGGTCTCTTCCAACCCTGTGATTCTGTGATTCTGTTATTCTGTGAATTATATTTGGCTGGTTTACATACGTGATATAGCTGTATTCCTTTTTCTTTTTTAAACTAAAATCTGATTTTGTTCAGTTCCCAAGCCTGCAGTTCACTGATCATTAGTGTGATGTTCATATATTTGGGGAATTTCAGTGCATATCTCTATTCCCTCTCTTTTCCCAACTTTTCAAGGCTTTTGTGACTGTACCAGGACTACATGCCTGTGTACAACTACATCAGTATACTATGAAAATTAGCCTGATACTGTGAAAATAAAAGCAAAACTAATCAGCCATAGATGCCTGGTCATCAGAAAAAAAAATCTGCTACAGATAACTAGATGAAAACAAACTGCCCAGTATGTCAAGTTCTGGAAAAAAGTCTCACAAGTCTTACTTCTAACATCCTGCAAACTCAGCACATCCCTTGTGGCCTCTAACCAGCAGTGGTATTACTGTATTTGCAGGACTAGAAAGGAAAATGTGAAGCAGAAATGGCTCCTACTGTGGCAATGTTGTGGTTCACCCACACCAGAGCTCAGTGGAATTCTCCTGAGTCTTATTTCCCTCTGGCACTAAGCAATGAGGACATCCATTCCAGCCTCACAAGGCAGAGGAGCAGAAATATTGTAGCAGAGCAGGGACCTTACAGTGCCTGTACAGTAATCATCAGTTGAGATTGCCT
The DNA here is from genome assembly GCA_013389865.1 of Piaya cayana. Classification (NCBI taxonomy): domain Eukaryota; kingdom Metazoa; phylum Chordata; class Aves; order Cuculiformes; family Coccyzidae; genus Piaya; species Piaya cayana. The sequence continues at coordinate 280,926 of WAAB01007955.1, forward strand.
TGTCTGTCTCCAAAATTACAGAGGAGGGCATGTGGTAATTTTGACTCAGTGAAAAAAGCAATGCTCGTGAGAAAGTCAGAAGGTCTCAGCACTCCATCTAAACTCTGATTGTATTGTGAAGTGAGTGATGAGAAATCATTGTATAACGATATTTCAACCCTTCTTTTCACCAAAGGTTTTAACAACATAGGTTCTTTGTGTTCAGAAATTAGTACAATAAAGGCTTTTGGCAGTTTATTGTGCATTTGTGCATGGCCACAGAAGGCTAAGGTGGGAATCACTCTGGCTATTTACAAGCTGAAAGAGAGGCAAATATCAACCAGGTGTAAGGATGAAATGTGTTAAGTAGGTGAAAGTTAAAACACCCTTAACACCCTTTACAGGACAGCTAATTTTTTCACTTCTCTTTCTGTTCTTTCTCTTTTCCAATGTATAACTAAATATTCTTGCCAGCTTTATATTAGTAATAAATGATTTCTATTATTCTTGATATGTACAGTGTTGATCTCTTAAACGTCCATCATGTTATAATACACTTGCATGCATATGGGCACATGTGCAAATCATCTGCATATGAGTTAGAAAGCAATTATAAACATAACCAATGTGGTTTGTTTAACAAAGGAATCTACCAAGTCTGTCAAGAAGGGAAAACATTTTGAAAGGAAACAGGAAATTGGTTTCAAGACTCATTGTTTTAATGGTTCTTATTCAGAAAATTATAATGTTGGGGCTGTTTTTTCATTTTATTTTTATTTTGGTCTGCAAAAAAAAGTCTTTTGTACTTTATTTCATTACCTTCATTATTAAAGGCTTTGGGTAGCCAAATATCTTTCATATATTTTGTGACACATCCTTTTATGATTTTTTTTTTCTTTTGTTATATTCAAACTATTTGAATGTCACAGAGACAGTAAGTAAAAGAGTAGAAAAGAAAGCCTTTTCTGCAATCTCTCTTCCTGACATATGAGTAAGCTTCTATATGATTGCAAACATCAGAGCCTTACATCAGTAATACGTAAATCTCGGGTGTGATTAGTTTCTCCTGTTATCTATTCTGTAAATGTGAGGCTCAAGAAAAGTCTTTGGAGATTTATAAGAACAATTTAATAAAATAAAATTTAACAGTACATCGTATTATAATTTGATTGTGATTCCCTTATATCAGAACAACGGTATTTTGCTAAAATTATAATGGTTCTACAGAACATCAGGCAGAAGGTTAATTAGTTCTAATGCTAACAGTTTACTGACAAACAAGACCTTTAGGCCTGCCACTCTGATCAGAGCACATGACTGTATTTGAGGCAAATTATTTTACTAAGAGATCAAAGATCACAATTCCAATATCCAGATGAAGTTTTCTCAACAGGCTTGTAGCACATCGTAAGTGATAAGTATGCTTTACAGGATCAGTCGGAGGCATTATTATTCCAATGACACTTGGACCCCTCCAACAACCTCCTTGTTGTGAACCAACACATGAGGAATGGAGAGCTTGTAGTAAAAGATGGGCACTACTTACTTTAATCCTAACTTGATGATAAATATAAACAGCTTGAATTAGAAAAATTTTTAAAAATTGACTTCATATCACACACAATATGCAAAATTTATAGGTGCTTAGAATTTAAATATGTCCTGCTCTACCAAAAATATTTTATAATCTTATACATAGAAAATATTTATATTTCTATTTGATTATATACTTAGAGAAATGAAAGCAATATACATATTCTACATCAGAAATTTAGTCTTTTGTTAATTCATACAATGATTCAACAACAATAAAAAGGAAATAATTTTGTTGGAGCGTGACCAATAAATTTAATACAATTCCTAACACTTGGAATACTCATTCATGGGTAACAGAAGGCTGTCATCTCCAGTATTTGAATTTGGTTATTTATTTCATGGGGATTAATTAACACAATTCATAAGTGATGCCATGATCTGCCAAATTGATGAGATGCTGTACAATCTGCAGACTGAAATTTGAGAAGAGATAATGTATGCACTCAAAGTCAGTGATCATAATCAGATAGAATCTGGAAGGAAGAAAATACTTTTCATTTCTACTTTTTCCTGATAGCCAAAAGATTTAACTAGTTGATGATCTGTTACATAAGAACATCATTTTGCTGGAATTACTCAGATATTTCTAAGCACATATGAATGAAATTCTGCAAATCAGCTTATTTTTCCTAAAATTATTGGCTGACTGGAAACCTTCAGTCATTTCTACCACCATCATAGCAGAAGATCATCCATAACCTTCAGCAATAAATACAGAAGTTACAATGTCGGTGTATGTAATAGTTTCTTATTGTTCGAGTAGGGCAGCAATATTTCCACTAAAAAAACTGGGCAGATACATCCCTTTTCATGTTAGGTTACTATTAATCCACAAGGACCTAAAACCTGGGTATTTTCAAAACAGGTTTTAATATAGTTATTTTTAATTAAAAAAAATGTAAGAAGTCTGATTTCTGGTTTTCCACATGAGATAACTATATAGAGATATCAGAAAGGGCTCATCTGGGCTTATTTTAAACACAATCATACAATCACTAGATTGGAAAAGGCCTTTGATCTCTGCAAACACAACTGTACCTGTCCACTAC
>WAAB01007956.1:0-20686 GCA_013389865.1 Piaya cayana
CAGGAACCCTGATCTCCGACAAGATGAGACAGGAAAGTGTCCTAAGAAGGTGAGAGTGGGAAAGAAGGATTTAATCACAACACCTTCCACATGTGGATGCAGTGTCTCATTGTCACTGTCAAATAAAACAGTGGGAAGGAAAGCACTAAACTGAGGTGTCTTAGAGAAATGGTGTCAATAAAGGCCAAAAGAAATTAAATGTTATAAATAATTCAAGCTTAAACTAGGCAGTTAGCTGGATGCAAGATCTGTGAAAATTTTATGGTTTGCTTTTTTTTTCAAATGGCTTTCACTGTTGTGTTACTGGAGTTGGACCCTCAGTTTTCACCTCAACAATAACTAACAAACCCTGAAACATCTTGACCTGAACCACCCAGTCAAGTGTAGGCAGTGATAACTTACCTTAGCTCAGTTTATCAGCAGACATTGTTGCAATTTATTATTTACAATACAGTTTTGTGTTGGATAGATATTTTGAGGGTGTGTGGAAGGAAAGTGCCTGCCCCTTTAAGGCCATCTGATCAAGGACCTTTTTCAATGCAAAAAAGGGTTAATAAGGAAAGGAGGAAACCATAAGCAAGAACATACAGGGACATAAATTTAACTCTCAAGGGATACAGTGGGGAAAGTCAAACCTCACCATGCACACTAACTGAGGACATATGAGAGCATGGAAATATTTATTCCAGCAAGGTTTCTGACTGGGAACATCATCATTTGGTAAAGTGAAGAAAAAAAGGGGAAACCAGAATAAGAATATGCAGAGAGACATCTGTAACAAAACAGACAATAACAAGAAATAACCTTACCAGTCACAACAACAAATGGGCTATCAAGAAACTGCAGGTGTCGCTCCAGGAAAATGAACCTAGCCTTTATAACTATATGATTACAAATCAGGGGCAATTCCGGAGCTTAGGAAACTGGTAAAGCCATATAAAACCATCAAGGGATGTGCAGAGAAAGAGGGATCTATGAGGGCAAAAAGCAGGAGACAGGCAGAAAAGGGACTGTTTGCATGTAAAAGAGGACCAGTCCATATGCTTGTCTGGCTGAGCTCTTAGACTGGTAACCGTAGTCTGTCCTATCTTTCTGTGTCTTCTTACTTAATCTTTTCTTAATTGCCCCTCTGCAAAATCTTGTGTGTATGTGTGCTACAATGACTAAGTACCAGCTATTGGTGAAATGTCTATGCATGAGTGAAATTTGGGGCCAACTATTGGAGTCAGGTTGGGGATGTAGGCAACTCGGGCCTTTAATGCCAACTACAGGTGTGAGTGGGGTCTTAGTACCAGGGGTAGGAGTGAATTGGAGTATTTAACCTCCAAAAACAGTGGGGGGGGACGGGACGGGACGGACGACTAGCATGAGTTACATGCTTGAGGAGCTCAGTGCTAGTGGTTGGAGCAGAACTGCTCATCACAGCCTGGTGCTGACTACTGGGCCTACAGTGTCTGTATCTTCCCTAAAAAGACAGCATGCACAGGGGTTGTGTATTCACTGGCAGACTTAAAGCTGGACAAGATCCCTGGGGAAGCTTGTGTGTGTGGAGTATCTTTGGGACGAAGGTGTGAAGACCACACATTTCCTACTGAGCATTGAGCTGGACCCAGTGAGCAAGGGGCCCATGAAGTGGGTAAGGGGGTCCAGGATGTGGTAATGAGTGGACACAGGGGCTGTGCCAACACTTGAGGGAAGTGATCTGCAAATGTACACATACTTGTGAACCTGGAGTGTCATGTGTGTGCTGCACTGAGCTTCTGCCACTACCAGGAGGGGACTCACCTGTCTGTGCTTGCCTTTTATTTGAGTTCTGTCTATGGGTACTGTTGAAGGCAACGCCTTGTCTGTGGCAGCCTGTGTGACCAGACATGCCAGTGTTTTGTGTGTGTCCAAAGTCATGTCTGTGTGGGTGTGTCCCTGGAATACGTACTCAGCTTCACCACTGGTTGAATCAGGAGGCAGCTGTATCCCTCATCCTGAGCTGAAACCTCAGTTCCTCGGGCAGAGCTGACTGGGCTCCAGCAGTTGGCAGGAGGAAGTTCTTAGCCGGAGCAGCTGGACATAGTCACCACATTCTTAATATCCCCCTAACAGCTAGCAGAAGACCTCCAGACCTTATCAAAGTTCACCAGGTCCGGCTATTAATCTATATACTGCGTGCCTCAGGTGAGGCCCCTAGGTTTGCCACATGGTTACTAGACACTGAAAAAATGTTGACATATCTTAAGTACTGTTAATGGTTGCCTTTTTCCACATCAAAAAAGCTGCATGAGTTCTAGTTATGGCAATATTTGGCATTGATGCATTTTTATTTATTGCCAACCTAACAAAGACAAATTTACCCAGGTTCCCAGATAAGATCTACACATTTTCCATTACACACAAACAGAAGGAATCTGCAAACCATGGCATCACACAATGTGAGGTTGGAGGATTACAGGGGACACTGTAGTCCTATAGTCCAGTGACATAATGTTGAAAATAACAGTAACAGGGTGTAATCTTTGTATGGTGTTTGCAATAACTGAGGTTGCAGAGACTTAGTGCATCCTAGTTTCTTCATCTGTGTGAGGACAGGTTGGCATAGCTGAGAAAATAATTTTTCAGACCAGTTTAATACAGATAACACTAATAAGTAGTTATTCTGTGTAGGATGAAATATTTACAGCTCTAACACAATGACACAGAGCAGAGAAACACAGGGCTGGTACCATAACAGAGGCCTTGTGAAGAGAGAGAACATTCCTTACATGACTGCAAGACAATGCAGACTGAAACTAATAAAGGAATAAGCAGTAATTTTCTTTATTTGAAACTACAGTAACAGGAGGGTGGGATTTCCTGCTTGGAAACCCCTCCATTCCTGAATGCTCGCTTCCTTGTTTTGGAAAAATTTCTGCCAAGATTTTCCATTCATTTACTGGTCTGGCCATTGGTCCCCTTTTCCCAACATCTTTATGGGAATGTCTGGTCCTTTGGCTTTGAAAAAAACCTTGACATTGAAAAAAACCTCCAAACTTCCTCAAAAGCTTTGAGAAAGATCTGAGAATAAGAGCTAAAACTACTACAGACCTCAACATATAGATTTTAATCTCTTCAATACACACCTAAGTATACAGCAAACATCAAAAATATTTTGCTAAAGTTTTGCCTTTATTATTAATAGAAACACTTTAAAACCCAGTTTTCACAAATCTGGTTTTCCATAATGATTTTATTATTTTAAAATAATAGCCCTTTTAACCCACTTGTCTGTTCATACACCTTTAATATTACTTGTGGTACAAGTATAAAACTTAAACCTGTGTGTAAGAATAAGTGTTGCTTTTAAAGGCTGAGTAGAAACAGATGCACTTCTGTGAAGATAATGCACCTTTTCCAGAAGTTGTGTCAACTTTATTGGAAGTATTTGAAAGAACATACCTTTCAACAGAGTGTATTGTATTTAATAAATGCATCAATATTTGCCTTTTAAAATATTGCAACAGAACAGTACCCTTATTTTGCTGAATGCAATTGTTGCCTGACAGTTTAATACCATGTAATTGTCACACACCTCTATGAAAAAAAAACCACAACAAAGAAAGAGTTTATAGCTGATATAGATTTCTCTTTTAAAGTATAAAAGTTTTCAAACTCCCCTAAATAGTAAGCTTGTTCAGATGAGAATTGTTTTGATTCAGCCTCATTTCCACTTCATGGCTCTGATTTCTTATTCTCTTTCTAGAAATCACAGAATTTCATTCTATCTTGCCAAGTTTCTGGCTACAGTAGAGAATATCGCTTTCCTGAATAGAATTCTAACTTTTAAAAAATAACCTACAGATGCACTTGGTCCAACATTTTGTGTGATGGAGTAATCATGGTATCTTATTATGTTGACATCTCTACCTTATCAAGAACTGAATATCAATATATTTTTTTTAATTTTCACCTAATTTTTGTTATATTATTCTTTGGTCTGATGATGCATTGCAAATATTAAGTAAATAAAGTCCTATTTGGGTTTTGGTGTAAGAGAATCTAATTAAAGAAAAAAAGAAATAAACTTCCATAATGGTAAAACTAATGAAAAAGTCTTTGCTTGATAGAACAAAAAGGTTGTTGTGAAAATGCTTGCTCCATTACAGGGTAGTACTTGCTCTTAGTTTGTAAGCACTGTAGCTTAAAATGTCTTTAAAGAGCTAATGGAATTAGCTGACTATAATTAGGGCTGATAGGAACAGAAGATTGAGGTTGGCACAATAAAGTATCTCATTCAGTTGGACAATTTTTTAATGCTTCCTTCTTTGATCAGGAATTGCCTAATCAGGTATCTGCATGGACTATGTGCTTCATATAATGGATGTCATGAACTTTATTGCAGAGCTTCCACTTAAGGAACATGCTTAATTATGTGAAAAGCTTGAACTAAAGAAATAAATCTAAAATATCATTTCAAGGAGCTTTGAAAAAAGAAGAATTATACTTCTGTTTGGTTACTAGATTTGGAAAAGTGAAAATGCAGGAAAGTTGTAACTGCCACCAACCCCTCTGTTTCCTCTTCCCAAGGACAACCTCAACGGTTTGTAGTACTTCCTCCTGAGACCCACTAGTTATTTCTTCCTCATTCAACTCATCTGGCCTGTACCGCAAAAAGAGCTAAATTATTGTGCCCCACTCCTTCATCCTGGCCCAGATTTAAAAAGCTAGAAGTAAATATGTTTAGCATTCTGCTTTTCTTTAGATATTTTTTGACCTATATCACATTTTCACCAAATTCTCAGTGGAATCTTTTGGTACGTGTCATTCAGCCACTCCTGTCCCTTTGTTTCCTTTGGTTTCCACCCGGTCTTTCTGCTGCAGAAGTTTTTATAGAGATTCTGAACAGGTGCAACATGCCACTTTGTCACATATTGTGATGGAAATAAGCGGGAGAAGACTTTGGTTTCCTAACAGTTTTTCTGGAACAGATATCAGTCTCATGACTGAAGCTGTCAGAGTGAAGATACCTCTCTTCCTTGTTGTACTTGGTCACCAGCAACAGGAGACGATCACACTCAGTAAGGTTTTTGTTTCCTTGAGCACCATACTGCCTGCAGCAATCCTTGTATTTTATGTCATGGTCTCCCAGCTGCAAATTAGAGAGGACATCTAGAGTATGTGGACTGACAAAATATAGGATAATACACAATGTGAAAATGCATCTCCGAGTCATCAAAGCCTGATAAGCTTGCCCATCTTCATTAAAAGACATTCAATAAGGAAAAGAGTTTACACACATTCATATATTTTAACTAATGAAAATTCTATGATACTAAAGTACACTGCCTCTCTGTAAAAGAAATGGCAACGTAGAATTTTTAATTTGTATCAAAACAAAGTAGAACATATGGGACATATTGTTATATAACCCCAGGATGGCCACATAATAAACATGAAAATAGTTATAGAATCCTACAACAATCCTTTGATAGCTATGTGCATTGAGAATTATTGCAAAGTATTGACTTGCCTTTCCAACAAAGTAGTTTGGACCACCTTCTTGCCACATTGGCATAAGTTCAGATCAATTCTTACAGAATCAGTATAATTTCTGGATATACAAGGATTTAAACAAACCTTACCCTTTATTTAGATACAGGTATGCTTAGTAAAAAAAAAATTAATGTTCTCTACAGTATTGTTTTCAACACGCAGAAATAGACTGTTTAAAATAGTTGCAGTCTGGATTATTCAGTGTCAATAACACTCCCTCAAATTTCTCAGCTTAAGCTCTCAGTAAAAAGCACAGATTCATACTGATCAAATTGTTTTTGTAAATTTATTTCAATATTGCCCCATTTTCTGAAACTCCAAAACACCTAACTAAAATACAAGACACTTAAAATATATTTCCTGTTTATCTTTCTGGTTACCGACTTCATTTTTATGAATAATAAGTGAACTGAAATATGTCAAAAAATGAAAAACAATGAAGAGTAACACCCATCAAAGTAGAGTAGAATACGTATTGTCAGTCTAAACTCATGAAGATTTGTTCTAAGATCTGACTTGAAGTAGTATGCAGTTGAAAGTTTTAGTTTTCTTCACTTTTAGCAACTGAAACTGATCAGTAGTGCTACAAGATTTGACTTGGAATCTTACAGTAAGAATTATTGCTGTATAGGAACATGTCTCCTACTGGTGGCTAAACAAACATATGAAGGTGTTCTGTCAATCAATTACATAGAAAATGAATATTAATAATTTATTTATTACTAACCTAATCTAGAACCATACCAGCAATGATCTCTGCGGAGACTCTTGGTCTTCTGAGAAGGCTGCCTGCTTCAGATGGGGAAGTGTTTATCTGCACATTGTTAAGGAAAAATTGTTGAAAACCCAAACTCCATGGTATTCAAGATGTAAATGTTTCTGTTATCTGACTGGCATCTACGTACTTGAGAACTGAAAAAACATTTAATGCAGAGGGAATAAGCAACTTTTTCTATTAAAAAATATTCTCTAACATTTTCCTTATAAACCAAATACATTTGCTATTTTCCTTCTGTTTAAAGTGAGTCAGTGAAGAATTCATAAGCCACAAGTTGTTACAGTAGATAGTGAATGAGGAAAAGCAAACACTGAATTATTTTCAGAGTTATAAGTGAATATTCCTGGTAAGCTTCTAAACAAGGCTGTTCAAAAAGAAATTGTAAGCAATCAGACATTAAGATAGCTTAAAGACTTTCTCAGCCTTCCTTGATTGTTAACAGGGTGGTTCTTATGGGTGAAGTGATGACTGGAGGCTGTTTTGGTCACAGTGACCATGAAACAGTCTATTTTAACGTCTATGGTAACAGAGAAAACTAACAGCAAGACTTCAGCTCTGGGTATGAGGAGAGCAGACTTCAGGTTGCTCAGGGAAATGCTTAATTAGGTCCCCTGAGGAAAAAGTTTTTGAAGCTGCTGGGGTCAGTCCGTGCTCAAGCAGGCAAGGCAGGCAGCTAGCCTGCTTGAACAGGAATCTTCTGCTGGAACAGAGGCATAAAAGGGAGGTGTATGGCCAATGGAAACAAGGACAGTTGACATGGGAGAACTAAAGTGAGGAAGTTTCCCACTGTGCAGCAGAAATGTGTTTGGCCAAAGCTCAGTTAAAGTTGAAGCTGGCCACATAGTGAAGGATAATAAAAGAGCTTTTAAAAATAGGTTAATAACAATAGCCAGACCAGAAATAACACTGGTCCAGTACTTGATGAGCATGGACATCCCAGAAGCATGGATTTAGACAAAGCAGAGATATTTAATGCTTTTTTCACCTCTGTCTTCAACACTGATTATGTTTTCAGGCATTCCCAGAGCCTCTAATGAGAGGATCAAGATTGTGTAAATTATGAACTCCCAATTAACCCTGAACTTGTGCAGGATTTTCTGCCCCAGCTGGATCCCTATAAGTTGATAAAGGCTGATGGGATTTGTCAAGCATACTTAAAGAGTTGGAATAGCAAGACATGTCTCAATGATTTTTCAGTGCTTTTGGGAATCTGCAGAGGTATCAGTTTACTGGCAGATGGTAAATGCTGTCCCAGTCTTCAAGAAGAACAGTGGGGATGACCCTAGTAACTGCAGGCCTGTTGGTCTCACTTCAGTGCCTGGTAAGATTATGGAGAAAATTGTTCTGGGAGGTACTGGAAACCACCTAAAAGACAATACAGTCATTGATCTCAGCCAGCACAGGTTTATAAAGGGAAGATCCTGCTTGTCAAACTTAAATTCTTTCTGTGACAAGGTTACCCACCTAGATGACCAAGGGATACGATCTTTCTGGATTTCAGCAAGGCCTTTAGTACTGTCTCTCAGTATCCTCCTGAACAAAATGTCCAGCACACAGCTGGATAAACACATAATGCACTGGATGAACAAGCGTTGATGGGTTGGGCTGAAAGGGTCATAGTGAACAGGGTTACATCAGGCTGGGTTCTAGCTGAGTTCAGCAGGTGTCCATCTTAGGACCAGTACTCTTTAATATCTTCATAAATGACTGAGATGCAAGACTTGGAGGTTTCTTTACCAAGTTTGCTGTTAGTATGAGACTGGGGATAGCTGTTGACATTCTTGAAGGCAGAGATGCTTTGTGGGGTGATCTAGGCAAATTAGAGAGCTAGGCAATCATCAACTGCATGAAATTTAACAAGGGCAAGTGCTAAATTTTTAACCTGGACATGATAACCCTGGATATACAGACCAAGTGGGAGTGAGAGGCTGGAGAGCATCCCTGAAGAAAGGGATCTGGGAATTCTGGTCAGTGGCAAGTTGAACAACNAACAGTGGGGATGACCCTAGTAACTGCAGGCCTGTTGGTCTCACTTCAGTGCCTGGTAAGATTATGGAGAAAATTGTTCTGGGAGGTACTGGAAACCACCTAAAAGACAATACAGTCATTGATCTCAGCCAGCACAGGTTTATAAAGGGAAGATCCTGCTTGTCAAACTTAAATTCTTTCTGTGACAAGGTTACCCACCTAGATGACCAAGGGATACGATCTTTCTGGATTTCAGCAAGGCCTTTAGTACTGTCTCTCAGTATCCTCCTGAACAAAATGTCCAGCACACAGCTGGATAAACACATAATGCACTGGATGAACAAGCGTTGATGGGTTGGGCTGAAAGGGTCATAGTGAACAGGGTTACATCAGGCTGGGTTCTAGCTGAGTTCAGCAGGTGTCCATCTTAGGACCAGTACTCTTTAATATCTTCATAAATGACTGAGATGCAAGACTTGGAGGTTTCTTTACCAAGTTTGCTGTTAGTATGAGACTGGGGATAGCTGTTGACATTCTTGAAGGCAGAGATGCTTTGTGGGGTGATCTAGGCAAATTAGAGAGCTAGGCAATCATCAACTGCATGAAATTTAACAAGGGCAAGTGCTAAATTTTTAACCTGGACATGATAACCCTGGATATACAGACCAAGTGGGAGTGAGAGGCTGGAGAGCATCCCTGAAGAAAGGGATCTGGGAATTCTGGTCAGTGGCAAGTTGAACAACAGCCAACAGTGTGCTCTGACAACTAAGAAAGTCAACTATGTTCTGGGGTACATCGAGCACAACACTGCCAATTGGTCAATGGAGGTGGTTGTCCCCCTCTACTCTGCACTGGTTGGGCCACACCTCGAGTACTATGTTCATTTTTGTGTGTCACAGCCTAAAAAGGATATCAAACTAAAGGAGAGTCCAGAAGAGGGTCATGAATTTGGTGCATGATCTAGAGGGGAAGTCATATGAAGTGCAACTGAAGTCACTTGGTCTATTCAGCCTGGAGAAGAGGAGACTGAGGGGGGACGTTATTGCAGTTTACAGCTTCCTCACAGGGGAGTAAGAAGGAGAAGGTATTGATCTCTTGTCTCTGATGACCAATGATAGGACCTGAGGACATGGCAGGAGGATATACCAGGGGAGGTTTAGGTTGAATATTAGAAAAAGGTTCATCAGCCAGAGGGGAGTGGAGCACTGGAGCAGGTTCCCCAGGGAAGTAGTCATGGTGACAAGCCTAGCCATATTCAAGAAGCATTTGGACAATGCCCTCAGATACATGCTGTGAGTGCTGGGGTTGTCCTGTGCTAGGTTAGGAGTTGGACTCAATGATTCTTGTGGCTCCTTTCCAATTCAGTTCATTGTATGATCCTGGGATTCCCTGAAGAGTTGAGGTACCTTCCAGCCACTGCCCTAGCTGTCTGCTGCTCACTGAACAGTGATTTTCCATCCCTTTGCTGGGATACAGCAGCATGTCAGGCAGGACTCAGATGTATGTCTGACCTTCTCATCTTTGATACACTGGAGGAATTTCTGTTTAGACCATTGTTAGGATTCAGACAATAAACTAAGAGGAACCTTTAACAAAGAAAGTCATTCAAGCTGGGAACATCTCAGCTCAACTGACATGAATCAGCAGCAGACACATTAAGTGTATGAGTAGTTGCATCAATGAATTTGAAAGCACACACCATGCAGAAAATACTGCTTCTGAGCATGCAGAGGTATTGTACAATGCATGGAAAGTCAGCCCTTCACTTTCTAACATGGCAGACAGGTAAGTATAGCGAGGATCATTTCCATAGTCTGTTCTACATCATTCTCATAACTTAAATCAATTGTAAATCCCATATGGTGTTCTTCCTGCAAAAATATTTTCAATGGACACTAAATGAAGTGTTTCATTTTAGTTTCCGTAATTGCTTTATTTTGTTTTTTCTCCAATATACTTTAAAATTTAAATATTGACAACTTTCATCCCTCCCTTCCCTACCCTTTTTGGTTGTCATTGCAGCACAGAATACTTTGATTACACCTCTCGGTAATATTCTGCATTAACTATCCACAAACATTTCCTTCTTCTGTGACTGCCAATGAGACTTTCAGGTGGGATGTACTATGTACTTGGAATACTCTATTTTTGCAGTTGTCCTGAAGGAGAGCTGAAGAAGGACCTAGTTCAACAGGCTTGTGCAAACAATAATAATTAAGAAACAGTTGTATGGAATTTCCATTTCTAGGTTTTGAGGTTTGCTTTTCTCACCTTAGCCGTAAGGGCCATTGGATAAGCTGCAGTTGCATTTTAAACATAAGGCATTTAGGGTTCTTTTTCTGAAGAAATTATTACATGGTTATGTGGGGCTTTTTTGGTTTTATTTTTAGAACTTATGCACTCTTCAGTAAAAGAAACAAAGTTTCCAGATATTACCCTACCAAGGCAAAGAGTAAATCATGCTTAAGGGAAAACTCATGACTGATCTTCAATCACTTATTGTGTGATTAATATATATTTCAGGTACAGTGAAACATTTATAGGGTTACTGAAACTATTGCAATTAATAAAGCATGGGTGAAGTCAAGCAGCAGTGTATTTAGCATTTAAGAGTTCACTGGTGACATATTGTATAGGAAGTTAAATACACTTTAAATACATTGCCTTTTCCCCTGACAGAGCCACAGACTTGTGTTACTTCATTGTTGGGAGTAATCAAACACATGTATTAGGAAATATTCTTTAATTAAACATTAGATTTATTGCAAAAAAAAGCTGCCTTTTTTCTGATTAATATAATGCTAAAAATTAATTTGGCACAACATAAAGGTCAGATTACACATCTCAGGTGGTCAATTTGGTTATAATTATGACCAAGTCTTTCCTTCAAGCTGTGAAATGTCAAGCCATATTTCATGCAAATTCATTGAATGGAAGTAGCTAGATCTGCTCTGCTATAGTTTGTTCTGAAATTAGATAAGATTGGAAATGCTCTCCAGTGTCTATTGCTTCTTCTTGTTATTCACATGCTTTGGGTTCATAAAGATGGGGTTTGATTTGATATGAAAGCCTTGACATAAGTCATAATCAATTATTGAGTAAGATTTGATTAAGAAACCACAGTGATTGAAATTGAATATTAAGGCCCATTTGGCTTCAAGTGCAACAACAAATTTTGATACCTAACAAGAAAAACAGAGTACAATAATTGACAGTTAATGGCATCAAGGAAATTAAAATCTGAAAGAACTTCTACATAAAATAAGAAAACATAGCATCTGTCAGAGACACAGCCTACCAGAAGGCTTAGGCAAAGGAGACTTTAACAATATTTGCACGTGTCTAACTGTGCAATGTGAGCTAAAAAATAAAGAATCAATTACAAGCTTTATCATATAACCACTGTGAGAGGAGACTAGCAGGTGACAGAAACCCTGATGACAGCTGCTAGTGGGTCTTAGATGAAGACAGAGTCACAGAGACTGGCCCAGAGCCATGTCATCAGTGCCTGCCTACTGCCTAATATACAAAGTAATAGACAGCAGAAACAAAACAGATCTTCAGCTGGAGACACATGTACATGTGTCAAGGCAAAGCTGAGCTGCAGCTATGGTGTGCAGATGTCAGTCATCCAACTGTTGGTCTGAGTGTCCTAGGCCTCCAACACTGTGCTGGGCTGTGCTGCATCTGCTGGTCCATGTGGATGTGAAATAGGTAAATCCATCTTAGAACTGAAATATTAGAAGAGGAATTGTAATCCACTCACTACACTCATGTTTAGGATCATGTGGGATTGAGCAGTGCTGTTTTGATCATGCAGTCATAACACCAACACTCTACATAACAGCAGCAAAGCTTTCGTAAAAGCATTACATGCTTCAGAAGAAAATATGTGATGTGATTCCTCCATGTGACAGAAGAAGATCTGCCTGTGTTTAAAAGGAAGAATAAATTTTTAAAGGAAATGTTGCTCATAGATTGATTGGCAGAAGATTTCTTGTGGTAAATATAAGACAAGTTTGCAAGTACTAGACAAATAGAGTTTTTTCTCCTTTTTGCACAAAAAAAATAAATTTAGTGCAGTTTCTGATGTATATGGAACCACTTGGAAGTACTTTACAACTATGTGAATGTTAAATATTATTTAAATAATGTTATTCTGTATAGAACTCTAGCAGAACCATTGCAGGAAACATCATTATTGTCAAACTTATCAAGTACTAAGAAGACAGTAACCTCTAAGAACTCATTCGTGGTACAAGAAGGAATTGAATACGTGTTCTGTACAAAATTGAGAAAATCATACTCTCAGTTTTAAACTTAGCCTTTGAAAAACACAAAACATCTTCAGGGTTGCTGTGTTGGGAGATTTTTCAATAGAATTACCTCCAGTCCCCGTTTCAATGCTTTTCAGTAGTGTCCAACAAATGGTGGAAGGGGAATACAAGGATCAAATCCAGTTTTGGCTAAAGGCAGAAAGTTATCCGTAAAAGTTCACTAGAAGCAAACAACTGATGCATAAGAGGGAAGAGTATAGCAGATGGTGGACAAACTCCCTCTTCACACAATGTTTTGTTTTTCAAAATAATTGCTGCAAATCTAACCAGTACAACTGTTTCTCAGAAAGGTGCAGTGTTTGTAAGAGAAGATAAGTGTGATAATTATGAAAGTCCTTGTTTGTAACATTTGAAGAACAGAGCACTGACACTTTGCCAAGACTCACTGCTGCACAATCCTGCCCAGGACTGGGTCCTTTTTCAAATAAGGAAAGGCAAGCATCTGGGAAATTTAATTTGAACTGTACTTTCTATAAGGAGATAACAGATGCAAACACTTATTTCACATTGTGGTGTTTGCATCAAGAGCAATTCTTGGTTTGCCAGTAGTAACAGCATAAATGCAGAGTCAAAAAAAAAAAAAAAAAAGCAGGAAGAAGTGAATGCTGACATGTTTACAGCATACCAGACTGTGTTGGAACAGCTTGGGTGTGTTCCAGGAAAACAAACCATAAAAATAACTAGAATGTTTTACTCATAAGAAAGCATGAAGAAGGTAATCGGTGACATTACAAAGCAAAGTAAAAAGACAGTCAGGCTGTGTCAGAGAACAGCAAGTTAAAAAGGAAGAGGGGGAACATATAAACTGCAAAGACTCAGTAAAGAGAAAATAGTAAGTAGATATACTTGATACATTATTCACTACTGTCCTTTGAAATCTCTCTGTGCTTTGCCCCTTTTTAACTCTAAGAATGTTCTACATTTGACTTTGAAGCTTTGTCAACCTCCTCAAGCGAAACACATCATTTCAGTGCTACCTGTGCCATGTTATCAGGACTTATTAAAATTCCCTAAAACTGTACTCTGTGTTGGCCCACATCAAAGGCTGTAGCATAAATAACCACTCTAATTGCTTCATTCATTTATTTAGTTAACCATTAATAGTTGAGTTTTAATATTAAACAAGCTATCACCAAATTTCTAGTCTCCAATTTAGATGTGACCCTAGACCAATGGTTGCCCTAGTGTATACAGAATTTTCCATATGATTTTGGCATTTTACTTTTCTATCAACTTCACTCTGCTGTCATGTCATTAAAAAAAATGCCCACATGCCAGGTTTATGATGCCAGTGTCCATAACTGGGAGTCAACAAGCATTGTCCAAAGTTTCTGGAAGGACATACATATACATTCTTTTATAGCTGATGTTTCTCCTCTCATTTTCAACAGATAACTGTTCATTATACCTTTAATTACAAGCAGTGGCTAAAAAGTTATGGCTGCCAAGGTCTGTCAAAGATTCCCTCTCCACACAATTTTACAGATGATTAGGATAAAGCAACAGAATAAAGTGTAAGGGGCATTTCCACATCATAAGGTGCCTGTCTCTATTGGGGAGCAATAACTGATGGCCCAGAGGTGACAAATAACAGCTTTCTGAACAGTCTCTCTGCTTTAACTCAGCAGCTTCAAAATAAACTTGAACAGGTTGTTCTAAAGGAGGACTTTGTACTGAAGCATGGTAAGAACACCGCATATACATAGATGTTTCCTCTGCAATGGTGTTGAATCCAAGAAGTTTAGACTTTATATTTCCTGGGACATCTTTCAGTTCAGCCTACCTTCTTAAAGCCCTGAGGGTGTGCCAAATACACATTCCATAAAACAGGGGTGGGGCACCTGAGTGTGGTGTAGTGTTCAGCTTGCAATCTTTCTTTTACCACATACTCCTCCTACTTAAATTGCTTTAAAAAAGTTTGGGTGATTAAAAAAACACATATTAACTTATTATTACCTTGCTTCACCTTGCCTCCCCCATCCCTTGTCCTTATCTTATGGTTACACATATATAATCTTACAGTTTTTGTAATGCCAACAAAATGAAAATTCCCTTTGTGGTTATGGAAAGATTAGAATATTCAAACCTAGATTAATCATCTTATGCTTATATTCAGTACTGCATTAATGGCTGTTCATGATCATTTGGGGAGAACTCTGTAGTGTTTCTTTCCTAGTTTTACAGGTTAAACACTGAATCTGACAAAGTGCTCACTGGCCACTCCATTTGACTTGAAGTCGACTTATTCACACAATGATACTACTTCAGTTTGATTGACTTCAGGAGAACAACATCCATCCACCTCCATGTCCTCTTTGCCCACGCTTTTTCTAGCACCAAAACTACTTCCAGAGACAACTCCTTCAGTGCAGGCTTCACCTACATGGGCTGAATATGCTTCTGTCTCATACCACAGTTTTCTGGTGAAAGGAGGAAGTACACATTCTCTAGTACCGTTAAAACCAAACTCTTCATGAAATAAAGATCTTCTAAATAATGAATATAAAATCTCCTATCACATTTTCCTGAAGTCTGCCTTCAAAGTTGAAAATTGGCTATGATCTGTGGGCTGAGTATTGCTGTTTGCTGGCAAATACAAAAATACTTTCCATTTATCAGTCTAGGGCATTAGGCAGTCATAGTGGGTATCCTAGTTTTTTCAAAAACTTCACTTCTTTAGACCTATGGGCAATATTCACTAGCTGTTCACGAAGTGTCTGTGAACAGGAAAACTCATTACAGTAGCAGTTTTAGAATATTTTCTTAGAGTCTTCTTGAGACCTTCATAGAACAAAGTTATGGGTGTTTTGTAAACTGTTCCAAACTGCACACCATAAAACCAGACTTCCACTTGCTTAACTCCCACAAATTATTGCTGTAACCTTAAAATCACATTTATTTCAAAAAAAAAAAGTGTTACAGACTTACTGTTGACATGACTATTTAAAGTCAATTGAAAGCCCACTTGCTTCCTCAATGGCTGAATAAATATCTTCCCACAAGTTTCAATTTGAAGATGTCACAGAATCTTTTGAGGCAGCATAACCACTGTCAGAGGCTGGCAAATTATCATTCAGGCCATACTGCTGCTTAGCAAAGCACACAGCTTCTCCCTCATTAACATTCCAGATAACGAAAAACCTTTGCTTCTTATTTGCTTAAACCAGACCAGCAGGCAGTGCACTAAACTCTTCAAAGGTAGCTGCCCTTAACCTTTTGCATTTTATCACTTTGCTTTTATCATTCTTTCCAACTAAGCTTAAAAGTTCCAGCTTACTCCATTGCAAGTCCCAGAGCATTTCCTGGCCAGTCCCTGGGCAATTTCAGTATAGCACTCCAGCTAGAATCTGTTCTGCCCTTCACAACTACGAGCTTTTCCAATAAGGCTGCAATTCTTTTGAGAAAATATGAATACATAGAAACACATGTGCACACATACACACACATGCACACACAGATGCAAGCACACCACATATTTACTGCAGCACAGTGTACCTCACCTCAGGAGATAGCCCAGTTTCACTTCTCTCCAACGTAGGGTCACCAGGGCGAGGGAGGGACACATCCAGGCAAGATTGAGTATGTCCACAGCTTCTTTGGGAAGCCTCTGTCAGAGTGTGACTCTACCATTGCAGTGAATAAGTTTTCTTCTGTTTAAATTAAATTCTCTTTGGGTGTCTGTGGGCGTGTGTGTTATACCCATTACCTCTTGTTGTGTCACTGGAGAATTTTGAGAAGAGTCTGGTTCTCCCAGTTTGATACTTATGCACTTCGATAAGAACCTGCTGAGCCTATTCCTCTCCAGACTAATAGTTGCAGTGCTCTTGGACTCTCCTTACTTGACAGGCCCCCCCTTCTGTTCATCTTCTTTGTGATCCTCTAGTATGTCAGTGTCTCTCTTGTAGTGGGGAGCCCAGTCTGGAGCACAGCACCTGGATGTGCCTTACAAGCCATAGCACAGAACAGGAACCAAGTCCCTTGATCTGCAGGCCTACTGATTCGTTACATCTATAACGCCTGTAGACGTAAGGGTGGCACATCTGAGTTCTTTTTGATCACAAGTATAACTTAAGGGAGCTGCTATACTGCAAGAAAGGGGTGTTTTGGTCTGGGAATTTTTTGTGAAGTCATGATATTCTTCAAGGTAAGTCACCCAAGTGCTGGGTCTTGCACTTTGGTTACAAGCCCATGTAACACTAAAGGCTTGAGAATGAATGGCTGGAAAGCTGCCCAGCAGAAAAGAACCTTGGGGTGATATCTGACAGAGGGCCAACACTATCTTGGCTTTTATCAGAAATAGCATGGTGAGCAGGAGCAGGGAAGTAATTGTGCCCATTTACACCACACTGGTGAGGCTGCACCTCAAATCCTGTGTTCAGTTTGGGGCCCCTCAGTATGAGAAGAATATTGAGTTGCTGAAGCATGTTCAGAGTAGGGTAATAGAACTGGTGAAAGGTCTGGAGAGCAAGTCTTACAAGTTGCAGCTGAAGTATCTGGGACTGTTTAGCCTAGAGAAGGATAGACTGAGGGGAAAACTTACTGTCTTTTCCAAATTAATGATTCTATGATTTGGAACTGAGGTTGAAAGGATTCAGATTTTATAGCAAGTAACCTAGTAGGAGAAGACATTAATGGTATTTCATTTTCTAGATTGTGGACAGTTTCTCTGATAATCAATAGTATTATGTTATAGTTCATTGATTTTTTTTCTTTCAGTTAGATTGCTAATAGCTTTCCTGCTTATGTTTTTTTTCTGCTTCTTAGTAATGTTTAAGTTCATGCTACTTCCTTAATCAAGGCAATATTTCTCACTCACTTGTTTCCAGTAGCATTACTGTCTTTTAATTTCCCAGTACTTTCAATGGCATTTGGCAAAGGAATCAAAAAGAAACAGAAGAAAAGAAGTTGGCTACACACGTAAGGAAAAGTACAACTTTAAAGTTGAACCACAGATTTTGCCTAAGGAAACAGCTGAAAAATGGTACATCTCTGTTCAATGTCCTAGCCTTAGTTCAAGCAGTAAAGACCAACACACAGTGTAATGTTATATGCAAAGATACAGCATTTTTGGAGTGAGAAGGGGCAGAGTTTTCTTCATTTCCCTATATGCCTACTTCAATATTTGTATCATCTTCAGAAGAAAATAAGGAAGAACATAGCAGGCTCTAGCACATGCTTCCTGCTAAATCCCCATGAAGGGCTTTCCACACTAGTGGAAGCTAAAGAAATAATGCACAAACTCCGCTCATTCATCTTCTGTCATACATACAAAAACAGCGGGTTGTAGAAGTGAGCAGCTTCTGCTACAGGTCTGATTATAGGATATGCATAAAAAGGAATGTGAATTTGAATTTGTGATGTTTGATCATGTCCGTTACAGGATTATCCTTAGAGAAATATCTGCTGAAGTCACAATAAAAACTAGGTGATCTTTAAGGTCCCTTCCAACCCAAACTATTCTGTGATTCTATGATTCTATGATTCTATGATCAATGATCCTTCCTGTCCAATCATGTCTTTCAGATGCTGCTTATTTTCAGTTTTCAGTATCATCTAGGTATTCTAAAATCCATGAACATCAAGTGTAAACAGGGAATAATGATGTCTTCTCTAAAAAAGCGGAACATTGGTAGAGTTGAACTGTTATATTTCCTCTCTTGTAGCTCCTTTTACTGATCTCTGTTACTCCTGCTCCTATAATTCCTATTTTAATAATAGGAATACCAGTTTTTAAACATCTATCAAATTCTGGTTGTTTCAGAATCCTATATTACTGTCATTACAACTTCAAGACACACCAGATACAAAACTAAGATCTTTTGTAGTGAAGAAATAAAAAAATTCCCTTGAAAATACTCACAGAAATCACAATCTAAGCCCGCAATTATTTATTACAGAATTACTGTCCAATATAAATCACTAATATAAGTCTTAAAGATATTCCAGGTTTTTTTAACTCAACTCCCTGCCACCACACTTCTCAATCTGCAGGATGCGCCTTAAATCTAAAAGAAAAATCTTTCAAAAATTAAACAGGAAGATATATTTAAGGGTTAATTTATTGTCCTTGGCATCAGAGTGTGTCCTTGTCGTTTTGTTCATATGACCAAAAATAAGTTCAGGATAAGATCAGATCCACTGAATATTTTATAATTAGTTCTTCAGAAGAAAATACATTAGGTCAAGGAAATATACAGATTTTTCTTAGCTATACTATGCCTCTTGATTTGACTCTCATGTAGATAAGGAAAAAAAGCTACAAAAAAAGTATTCCTGGTGTCCTATACAACCTTTTTTCTGCTTATGGTATTGTTTATAATCATCACTGCATGAACTCTGGGATAAGACCTGTCTAACCTTTTACATTAAGGCATAAAGCTTCGGTTATAATGTTGAAGAGAGAGTTTGATTTATCAGTTTTAAAGTCATCGTGACTGTGTAACCTAGAAACACCATGATTACAAAAATGTAGTTCTCTGAAAACATAGGCATAAATTAAAGCAATGTCTGATTGTCAAACTAGGCTTTAAGAGACTGGAGTAAATCTCATACCATATTAAAAAATACAGAATTTGAAAGACCAATGGAAGTTGGGGCTGTGGACCTGGATTGATGCCAGTTGAAGTAAATAAAACCGTTTCCATTCACATGAAAAGAACTACTATCAACCTTAAAACAGAAATTTCTATGCCATAGCTGTATTTATAATGGGAAAGCTTAATTTCCTTTCTACTACTTGGAAAATTGCATTTTTCCCTACCAGGAAATATAGGACTTTGTTACAAAGAAAACCTTTAAAAAGATAAGACCAAGTTGACAGTTGGGAGCTTCAATGGAAAGGCAGACATGTTAAACAGTTTGCAGAAGGATGTATTCCTCTGGCACCTCAAAGAGAATGTTCATAAGCACAGGAAATTACTATATATTTAATTTATTTAAATTTAAACAAGTATAAATATATAGAAAAAGGAGTTCAGTGGACTAATGAATCTTCTGGAGATATGACTCAAGCAAAATGACCGGCAAGTACAATAAAAATCTGCATGTGAGAGCTTATCATTGAAGGGTTTCCTAGGCAAGGAAAGGGACAACTGACTTCTATACCTGAAAAGGCAGAGAAAATTGAACTGCTATGCAGTAACTCAGTAACTGCCAGATTTAAGCTTCTGACCTGGATCCTTCTTCTTGACCCTTTTCTAAGGTAAGGATGATACTTGATTTCTTCCATTTCTCTGAAACCTTCCCCAGTCTCCACAGTCTCTCATAGATGACAGACTGTTTTCATAAGAACGTGGGCTGCCTCCCTCATTGTTGGTGCATCTGATGAGGACACATGGAATTGCATGCAGTTTCTTTGAACTGTTCACTTGTCCTTCTCCAGCTGAGGAAAATCTACCAGTGCACCAGTCTTCCTTACTGGTCTCAGATACTGGGAATTTATGGAGGCTGGCCTTGCCAATAAAGACTGAGGAGAAGTCACTGACTGAGAAGAAGACACTGACATTTTATTTATTATTTATGCCCTAGTCTCCTGCTACATTCAGCAGTGGCCCACTTTTTCCATTTGGAAGAGCATTTGCTGCTGATGTATCAGTAGAAATTATTATTATCTTTCATGGTCCTTACTAGATTGTCCTCCAAGGTGGGCTTTATCTTTTCTAACCACACACCTACACATTTGGATAGCCTCTCTGTATTCCTTCTAGGACACCTCCATTCCTCTATATGTTTTCTTGGGAAATTGCTGTGACACATCCTTCTGTCACCTTTGCTTGAATTCCTATATCCAGGGTTGAGCTATTCTTGAGCTCAGAGAAGACCCTCCTTAAAAACTTATGAGCTCTCCTGGGCTCCATAACCATTTCCCCTGGGGTCATAGAATCATAAAATAGCCAGGTTGGAAGAAACCCACTGGATCATTGAGTCCAACCATTCCTATCAAACACTAAACCATGCCCCATAGCACGTCGTTCACCAGTAACTTAAACACCTCCAGGGAAGGTGAATCAACCACCTCCCAGGGCAGCCTGTTCCAGTGCCCAACGTCCCTTTCTGTGAAAATTTTTTTCCTAATGTCTAGCCT
>WAAB01007957.1:7022-23812 GCA_013389865.1 Piaya cayana
GTAAATGGTCTAGGTGAAAAATCTCACAATTACAGACAGTGCTCCAATGTACTTCTGTATTAGGGTCTATAGAGATCCATGGTGGTGATACAGAAAAAAGCAGCAAATAAAACTCTCTAAGATTTGTTTTGGAGTTTTAGAAAACAATAGTCTGAATTTGTTCTATCTGCTTATTAAGATCTTTCGTTACATTTGGGATATGGATGCAACAATGATCTGTGTTCAATTTCATATGCCCACAGACCTCATGCCCTTTGGCCAGCAATAAATCCAAAACCAGACAATGTTGTATTACTGCCTTTTTACTGGCCTGTACCTGATGACTAATCAATTCAAATACTTTAGCAACAGAATGGGGCAGAGTTTCCACTTGCCATGTAAGATTCTCAATTAGAATCTGATTTTCCAGTGCAGTCACCCTGAAAGTAAAAATCTCTGAAATCCCCATCGTACCTCACTGGATGTGCTAGCCTTTGCTAATTATCCCCATCTGGTTCTTTTGGGATTTTTTTCCCCAATACCAAGCATTTATAGGGCTTCATTTCCAGAAAGGGCACAGTGTCAGGAGGCCTAAGGCTACAGATGTATTTTCTTCAGTAAAAGACAATCTGGTAATCCATGGCACATTTCCCAGTAGCCATTAGCTGTACCCAAGGGCTAGTACTTCAACCTATGAACAGCTGGATGTATGGATAAAGGCTTATCATGCTCTGTTTATAATAGAGAAGTGGACCTGTGTGAATTTCATGAGGTTCAACAAGGTCAAGTGCAAGGTCCTACACCTGGGTTGGGGCAATCCCCAATTTCAGTAAATGATGGGGGACAATATGATTGAGAGCAGCCCTGCAGAGAAGGACTTGCTTGGGTGGTGATTCTGTCCCTCTATTCTTTTCTTGTGGGAGCTCATCTGGAGTATTCTGTCCAGTTCTAAAATCTTCAACATAACAAGGAACGAGTCCAGAGAAAAGCTACAAAGAGGATCCAAAGGCTGGAGCACCTTTCATATGAGGACAGACTGAGACAGTTGGGTTTTTTCAGTCTGGAGAACAGAAGACTCCAAGGAGATCTTATAGTGACCTTCCAGTACCTGAAAGGAGCCTGCAAGAAAGCTGGAGACAGACTATTCAAAAAGGCTTGTAGTGACAGAATGAGGGGGAATGGATATAAACTGGAAAGGGGCAGATTTAGACTAGATATTAGGAAGAATTTCTTTATTATGAGTGAAGTGGTGAGGCACTGGCATAGGTTGCCCAGGGAAGCTGTGGATTCGCCATCCCTGGAGGTGTTCAAGGCCAGGTTGGATGGGGCCTTGGGCAGCCTGGTCTAGTAGAGGATGTCCCTGCCCATGGCAGGGGGAGTGCAACTGGGTGATCTTTAAGGTCCCTTCTAACCCAAACTATTCTATGATTCTATGGCAAAGCATGAGCTTCCACTATGGAGCTTTTTGTAGTAACTGCATACCTGGACAACCTTTTTCCTCCTCACACAAAACTGCTCCCATCTGAGAATAATTACCAATCTGGATTCTCAAATGGTTGAACTTTAACATCCAGGTGGCTGGAATCTGCATCAGCCATCTGCAACCAATCATAGTCAGGAGTCTCCTCTATGTGGTCAGTAGAAAGAAACACTGCTGGGTTAATAACTGAAGTGGTCCTAAGGAGAACATAAACTCACTGTAATAATACCACCTTGTGCTTTAACACTTGACTAGGAGAGAGCCAACGTTCACTTTTTGTTCCAAGAGAGCGATGACCGCATGTGGTACATATACTGTCATCTTCTGACCCATTGTAAATCTGCAAGCTTCCCAGATCAATATTACTATGGGAGCAACTGCTTTCAGGCAGTCTGGCCATCCATGGCTGACGTTATCCAGTCGTTTGGAGACATAGGTAGCTGCACGTCTCTGCTTTCCCAGAAGTTGCAATAGCACTCCCAGGGCTGTCCCATGCCTCTCATCAAAATATTTTGATAAGTGTGGAAGCCTGAGTGCTGATGTTTTTATTAAAGACAATTTCAAATATTTACAGGCTGCCCTGCTGTTATTAGTCCAAACCAGCTGCTCAGGGGGATATATCTTCAATACTCATACTAAGGTTTTAGTAACAGTCCATAATTTGAAATCCANTAACTGAAGTGGTCCTAAGGAGAACATAAACTCACTGTAATAATACCACCTTGTGCTTTAACACTTGACTAGGAGAGAGCCAACGTTCACTTTTTGTTCCAAGAGAGCGATGACCGCATGTGGTACATATACTGTCATCTTCTGACCCATTGTAAATCTGCAAGCTTCCCAGATCAATATTACTATGGGAGCAACTGCTTTCAGGCAGTCTGGCCATCCATGGCTGACGTTATCCAGTCGTTTGGAGACATAGGTAGCTGCACGTCTCTGCTTTCCCAGAAGTTGCAATAGCACTCCCAGGGCTGTCCCATGCCTCTCATCAAAATATTTTGATAAGTGTGGAAGCCTGAGTGCTGATGTTTTTATTAAAGACAATTTCAAATATTTACAGGCTGCCCTGCTGTTATTAGTCCAAACCAGCTGCTCAGGGGGATATATCTTCAATACTCATACTAAGGTTTTAGTAACAGTCCATAATTTGAAATCCAGAGCTGACACCATCCCACCGTCCCAAGAAAAGTTCTTAACTGACAAACTGTCTGGGGTAGTTGGCAAATAGTTTCTTTTCTTTCGTTCCCAGTTGCCACTGTTCTTGTCGTATCTGAAATCCAAGTCACAGTTCTTTGAGNAGCTTCCCAGATCAATATTACTATGGGAGCAACTGCTTTCAGGCAGTCTGGCCATCCATGGCTGACGTTATCCAGTCGTTTGGAGACATAGGTAGCTGCACGTCTCTGCTTTCCCAGAAGTTGCAATAGCACTCCCAGGGCTGTCCCATGCCTCTCATCAAAATATTTTGATAAGTGTGGAAGCCTGAGTGCTGATGTTTTTATTAAAGACAATTTCAAATATTTACAGGCTGCCCTGCTGTTATTAGTCCAAACCAGCTGCTCAGGGGGATATATCTTCAATACTCATACTAAGGTTTTAGTAACAGTCCATAATTTGAAATCCAGAGCTGACACCATCCCACCGTCCCAAGAAAAGTTCTTAACTGACAAACTGTCTGGGGTAGTTGGCAAATAGTTTCTTTTCTTTCGTTCCCAGTTGCCACTGTTCTTGTCGTATCTGAAATCCAAGTCACAGTTCTTTGAGCCTTCTCCTTGGAAACTGTATATCCATTCAGTCCCAAAAAGTTTAAAAGATTTTTAGTGAGTCACAAACAATCTTCTCTAGCAGTTGCAGCAATGAGGATATCACCCACATACTGTAATATTGTTCCCCCATCATTTTCTTTTCCCATATTTCTAGTTCTTTGGCTAATTGATTCCCTAAAATTGTTGGACTGTTTTCAGATCCTTGGGGTAGATCAGTCTGTGTATACAGAGTATTTTCTGCCAGTTTCTGGATATTCCGATTCAAAAGTAAAAAGGTCTTGATTTCCTCTATTCAAGGGAAATACAGAAAAAGGCATCTTATAAGTCTAGCACCAGAATTTCAATTTCCTCTTTCCCTAGCTTAACTTTAATCAGAGGTTCTGCGGAAAATTCCTCCATTCTCCTTTAATCCTGTTCTTCAGAGAATGGGATTTGAAAGAGTACCTTAATGCCAAAGAGGGCATTCCTGCTTCCAGTGCCCCTCTTATTTACATTAAACAGGATTATTTTCTCCTGACCGTACCCAGACTTTCTGTGGTAAGGGACTCCAGCCTTGACCCCTTCCCCTATATCCTTCCTATATACTATTTTCCACAAGTATTCTCTTCTAACACCACTATTAATCTCTTTTTCTCTCCCTCTCTCTGTAAGTCACTCAAGTAGCACACAACTTTCCTAAGTCTTGTGACTCAGCTCCTTGAAAACAACAGTCACTGTTCCCTGTAAAAGTCCTGATCTCTGCCTTATGAATCATCGAACAACACTTGCATAATTGGTCTAATGTCTTTCTAGTCAGAGCCTTGCATTTTAATCATTCTTTCAAAAGCACTGACTATCCAATTTGAATTGTCTC
Organism: Piaya cayana; assembly: GCA_013389865.1. Classification (NCBI taxonomy): domain Eukaryota; kingdom Metazoa; phylum Chordata; class Aves; order Cuculiformes; family Coccyzidae; genus Piaya; species Piaya cayana. Next base: position 11,104 of record WAAB01007957.1, read on the forward strand.
TATGATTTCCAGCTGCTAATTTCCAAATGTTCAAATCAGTAATAGAAACAGAAATATGAAAAATAGAGATTCCCTAATAAATCACTGGGTTTACATTTCCAACAGCCTAACATAAGAGAGTTGGTACAACTTCTCTCTGTTTACATCTCATTCACACTACTATCAAACTGAAAACTTCTGCTCCCATCAACAATCATTTTCTTTCATCTACTTCTGATCCCTCATTGTGAGACCCTCCAAGACAGCATCCAGGAGCAATCAATAAGCCAGTTTTGTCCTCAGACTCACTGTCTTTTTGTTGTTCATAAACTTGTGAACATCTTTGCCCAATACTACAAGCAGAGCAACATTTTTCGAAGTGTTTCTCTTTTTTTTCAAGGCTCAAACAAGGAGTTTACTAGGCGCTAAATTTATATCACATTCTTTTTTCTGCAATTTTAAAAACATATCCAAATACATAGTTTCATCCCATTTTTGTCCTCTTCTTAGAAAAATCATTAACTCCAATAAAGCAATATAAGTCAGTGACACACTAGTAAGCCATCACTCTCCTTCATCTGATTTATACTACAACCACCGCTGATTATATTATTAAATTTCATTTTGTTTTGTTATTGTTCCCCCTGGAGGCCCACTTAGTTGTTTCCAATGAATTAAAATGCACCACAGAGAGGATTTCTAAACCACACGGACACCTCCTTGCAATGATCCTGAACCCATATTAAAACAAGTGATTGCTAACAGGTCCAAACCAAACCAAAACAGATGGCAGTCTCAAGATCTTAAACAGAACAGATCAGCGAACAACCTCAAAGTCAGTTTACACAAAACAGGTCACCAAGCCATTCCTAAGTCAGTTTTCCAAATTTAATTAGGACTCTAACCCTTCACACAGACAACCACAGTCAACTCTCACACAGCCAGTTGCAAATGGAGAGTCCCTCATGCAGACAATCACACAGACAATTACATGATAAACCACAAACAAACTGAAAGTAAATCACAATTATGTACCAATTTGGGGATTTTAACTCCAAACCAGAATACCAAATACCAAAGTCCTAATTACCAAATGTACCAAAATACCAGGTTGGGGACTCTAATCCCAAATGCAAATTAGGTACCTTTCAAACCCAACCCTGCAAGGCTTTCGCCTCTGACTTACAAGCAGGCAACCAAACCAAAATCCAGAAAGGATGCTTTCCTTCTTTAATTCCTACCAGTGGAGTCCTTGCTTCCAGTACTTCCAAGGGGGTGGAAGTTCCCCCTTGAGAAGTTCTCAGTTGCCAGCTGGAGCATCCTCAACCCCCAGAGATCCAAAATCCTAAAAGCAAGTCTCACCTGGAGTGCCAAAATGCTACTGAAAATGCCAGCAAATAAAATGCTCTAAGACTCAATCATCTTTCATCAGGCTTGGGCAGCATGCAGGAGCGATCTCAATCAGTCATGTGCAATGAGACAAAGGCTAGTTACAGAATTGATTTCCCATTTACATTTATATGTATATATTTTCCCAGAAATCTTATGCATATTCTATTGCTTTCCAAGGCCTAAATTTAATTTTATGAAACTTTGCAACAGTCGAAACTCATGCTAATTTGGATCTGGCTTCCGCTCTCTGCCTGACCATGCTTTTGAGGTAGGGAAAGGCTCCAAACAGAGATGATTACAGAAGAAGAAACAATATGATCTGTTCAGTATAGATCATACTTCAGACAAGGCATTATCATCTCCAAGGAACANGCTCTAAGACTCAATCATCTTTCATCAGGCTTGGGCAGCATGCAGGAGCGATCTCAATCAGTCATGTGCAATGAGACAAAGGCTAGTTACAGAATTGATTTCCCATTTACATTTATATGTATATATTTTCCCAGAAATCTTATGCATATTCTATTGCTTTCCAAGGCCTAAATTTAATTTTATGAAACTTTGCAACAGTCGAAACTCATGCTAATTTGGATCTGGCTTCCGCTCTCTGCCTGACCATGCTTTTGAGGTAGGGAAAGGCTCCAAACAGAGATGATTACAGAAGAAGAAACAATATGATCTGTTCAGTATAGATCATACTTCAGACAAGGCATTATCATCTCCAAGGAACAATGTCTGGAAAACACCGTTGTAAAGAAAACATCCTCTCAGAAAAATATTCTGTCTAACTTTCAAAAAACCACAAATGCTTAGATGAAACTTAACTGTACTTTAGCTTAAATCAAAATGATCTATTTTGTGAATTTTCAAAATATTCCACATATTGTACCAGTAGGCACACTGCAATTCTGATGACAATGCTAAGCCTCAAAAACAAGTCCCCAAAATTTACTACAGTTCATTTTGTAGGCTATTTAAATTAATATTTTAATCATGCCTTCAATTTTCAGTCTTTTAAAACATTAAATATATAAATTAATATTATTAATTCCATTTGTTAGAACTCATTAAAGCATAATTTCTAGAGAAGATAAACACTTAACTGTACTTTTGCTGAAATGGGTGTTCTGTACAGATTCTTAAGATACTGAAAACCCAATAGATATCTTTGGAAAAGAGGAGTATAACGTTAGTTCAGTTTGAAACTGCTATTTTTACAAACGCCTATGGACTACATGAAGGCCAGAATTTTAGTGCCATGCATTCATCTTTTGAATTCCTAGCCACTCTGCCTAACTCCTGCTCAAATCTGTGATAGCTTGGCACATGTCTGCCTTTGAAGCTCTGGGTCTTAACACCTCCAGAACTGGACTTTGATGTCTGAGCTGTGCAGGCATCTAAGCACTTCCAACTAAATCTTTTACTTTTGAACAAAGGTAATGACAGGTACAGAGGCAGGCCTATAAGGCCCCTTCTTAGTTTGTTCTGAGTAGACAATCCTACTATGTGTACAACGATATATGTGGAAATTTTTTTTTTAATGCTTATACTGAGCCTCAAGGCCCAGAATATCATCGCGCCACACATACTATATTTCAAGGTACGTTGCACTGGCAAAGGAATTGAACTAAAAAGACCAGATGAAGAAGATGTGAGTTGTGCCTGCCACTCTCAACCAGGAGAAGCAACAGAAGATTCTGCTTTGGAGTCTGGCCCTGTGCTCTTACCCAGGAAAATATCTTTGAAGTTGCTTGCAGAATCAGGGACCAGTGGTTTGCCAGGTATCACAGGGCTGTGCAAGAGGTTAAAAATAGCAACATCAGAATAAACACATATGTCAATATCTTATGGCTTTTTAATTCTGTTTTGTTTGACATCTTTCCACCTCACATATAATGTCCAGAGCTTACTGTTGGCAGATTGTCACATGTCATAGAGTCATAGAATCATAGAACAACCATGTTGGAAGAGACCCACTGGATTATCAAGTCCAACCATTCCTATCAAACACTAAACAATGCCCCTCAGCACCTCGTCCACCCGTGCCTTAAGCACCTCCAGGGAAGGTGAATCAACCACCTCCCTGGGTAGCCTGCTCTAGTGCCCAGTGACCTTTTCTGTGAAAAATTTTTTCCTAATGTCTAGTCTAAACCTTCCCTCATAGGTTGACAGTTTAACAGGTAAAGCAAGAGACACACACAAAGCACAAAAAGAAATTAATTCACTACTTCCCTCAGCAGGCAGATATTCAGCCTTCTCCAGGAAAGCAGGGCTCCCTCACACATAATGATTACTTGGGAAGACAAATGCTATCACTCTGAATGTCCTACCTTCCTTCTTCACCCAGTTTATTACTGCTGAGCATGATGTCATATGGTTTGGAATATCCTTTTGGTGAGTTGAGGGTCAGCTGTCATAGTTGTGACCCCTTCCCAAATTCATGCACACCCCCATCCTCTCACAGGCTGGCAACTATGAGAAGCTGAAAAGGCCTTGACACTGTGTAAACGCTGCTCAGCCATGACTGAAATATCCCTAACATAACACTGGGAATAGGCCTCAGACCCAACAGAGGCAAAATGCTGTATTACAAGGTAGCTGTATTACGTAACCCCGTGTTGTTTCCTCCACTTGCAGCAGGATCCTCACATCTGTGTTTCTGATCTTAGGGGTGGCAGCTAAATATCATTGCCTTTCAATGGAATGGATCTTTACAAACTGGAACTACATTCATCTTACTTATTAAAGACTGTAACAATACGATACCTCTGTAAAATTACATTTTTTTTTAAAATTTAATTTCACTAGTAACTATGGCAAACTGGAGATGGGGCCTCATGTTCTGAAGATACACTTCCAAATTGAAGATAACACCATTACACTCACATAAATACTACTGTAATTAGATATGAATTTTAAAGAAAATAACAGATTGTCAGAATTTTTAAAGCAGTGCAGAGTGTCTACTCCCCCTTGTTACCCTTTCCTTAAAAAATGGTTTATTTCTATTAGGCTGCTGTGTTAATTAATGTAGTAAATGATGCTATTAAAATTTAGGGAGAATATATTGAAGTTTGTGACACAGTTTCTGTCCTTTAGACATGAGCATTGGGCTTGGTGGGATGATTTTCATCCTTGCCACAGTATGTGCAGAGTACTACTGGGAAAAAAAAGGACTCTGGAGTAACAGATTTCCAGATGACCTTCTTCTCAAGACTTTACAAAGAACAGGCTGTCCATAACCAGGCAAATGTAGATTGGAGTCCCCCAGCTGGAGGAAAACTTGTTGGATCTGACTTCCTTTAATGAGTTGTAGCCCAAAAACAGGGGGCTGAGATCATTGCAAACCTAATTCCTGTCTTCCTCCCACAAAATTTCTCGATCTTTGGACATTGCCTTCTCTAATACAGATGCTAAGCACTATTTTTATTATTAGATGAATTGATCAATTGATCATAGTCAGGAATCTTATATATCTCTATATTTATGCAGTCCTTAGTACAGCTGGACACAGTTAGTGTGTTCATTAGTGTCAGTGGTGCATATGTGCTCACTCTGAGAACAAGAAACTACAAAATAGTATACCTGGCAGGCAGTGTGACTACATGATTCCTCTTTGAATTATAGTTTTCTGCTGCATGGGGAGAGAGAAAGGTGGGGTAGGGGTGGAGACAGAGATAATTATGATTATCTCACAATAGCAAGGATTTACTCTGTTCTTTGTGTGTGCAGGTCTGCTCCTCTTACTGAAGGGATAAAGCAGTTCTGTCCACATCTCTTAGCAGACCTACCTGGAGTTTGCTAGAAGTCTTTTTCATTGGAGGCTTTGTGGAAGTCCTTGGAGGAATTCCTACTCCCAATCACAGAGCCAACTTATGCAGGTGCCTATTACTATGTCCATTTGAGTTTGGCAGGTACAGCACTGAGCATTTTCCAAACAGGACATACAGTCTTTCCAAGGTAAGCATGGTGGCAACAAACACATACTCACCCAGCATTTCAGAAAATGGTGACTTCTGGAGGCTGTGGAATGCCTGAGAAACATGCAGAAATCATAGTTACCTCTACCTTGCCTATTTCAGATATCTGCTTACAATGAAGTATGCTGAACGTTTTCCCAGTGACAAAATTCTTCCACAAAGGAAGAACTTCACCTCTGAATAGACCCATGACAGCACAAGAGAAAGAAAGACAAGTAGGTTGGCTGGAATAGTGTAACCTGTAGGATAAGGTAGAGAGCTACAGACTAAGTTGTGACTATATTGGAATACATTTGGTGCTCATACAAGACCCAGTCCAGGAAAGTCAGAGAATGTTGGTGGGCACTGGGTAGCAGACTTCCACCTTCTCAAGGATGACCCTAACACAGTCTTTTTATATTTATTGGGATTTGTGGTCAGTAAGAAGTTAGCCACTGTTTTAAGCACATGTCTGAAGACCAAGGTGTCCAGCATCATGGTCCATTCAGACCTCTCAAATTCACAGGACAACATACTCTGTAAATTAAATTTATTTTATTAGCTCATCAGGAAAGCAAACAAGAAAGCACAGCAATTGAAGGTTCAAACCCCTTTGCACAGACTAGTCTAACACATGTATTCACTAACTCATCTCACAAGTTCTATAATTCATGACTCACAACTCATTACTTGAAATTTGTAACTTGTGCATCTATAAGCAAAACAGTAACCTGTTCCCTCCATCACACCAGGAAGCATTAAAGCCTCAGTAGTACAGCTGCTCTTGGATCTACTTCAAAATCTTTTGGGGCAAACTGACACATTCATATCTTGCAGCTTGGAAGTTTGTCCTGAAGAAACTGTCCGACCATCAATATGCAAGGGTTATGGCTGCAGGAGGCAGGAAGCTGTAGGTGATGATGACTGCATAACAACTTTTAGCCCCTTCTGGCCATCTTGTCCTCCCTGTGCGTCGCCTTCACTCTGACCTAAAAGTGTTGCTCTCAGCATGCATCAGGCCTTAGCATGAGCTGTCTCTCAAATTCTGAGCAGAGCTAAGTGAGTCACACTCCACACATTACTTCAGTGACTGGAGATACTGTTACTCCTCTTGCCTTGCTGGCGTGAGGGTAGGCAGAAGTTTTGAGCACTTACACTCATCTGTCTTTAGAGTTTGTAATCAAGTAACAATTGATGGTATGTGTTTTCAACATGGTGAAATAAACGATAAATACAGATATAGAAGCATAATCATAAAATACCTAATATATCAGGACATGGTAATACAATGATCATAGGATGTAACATAAGAAGTGGACATTTGGTGAGCATATGACTAATTTGGAATGCATGGGTGACCTATACTAGTTTCTGCTAACACCATCAAGATGACACACTGGGATTCCTCAGAAACAATACAGAGCATCCCACACACTAATAGAAGGCTCTGTATAGTGCTCATAGTTGATGCTGATGTCATTTGTGCAAGGCTGAAGTCATGTGTGCACACCTTGTTGCTCAGTAGTTCAGGTATTAAAGGAAATATTTAGCAATTGTGACAGAGAGCCTTGTCAAAACATTTCTATACCATTTGTATATATATTTGTAATAGCCTTGCAAATCAGTTACAGCTGCCATATGTGACAGTATTACCAAGGCTCTTCAAGTTTGTTAGGTGCATTAAGGAATCTGGAGCTGAAGAAAGAGAGAATAAGAACATTTCCATGCTACCCCTAATTGTGGCAATAGTAAGGGTTGCCCATTTCATGGGTAGGAGGGAACAAGCAGGTTGGAGAACATGGTCCTACTTACCTGTAGCTGCTCATGCAGAACACAAGGGAAAGAGGACAAGGCCAGGGCCATGTATATTCCCTTGTAACGTTGTGCAGACCTTAAGCAAACAAAAGATTTCTCTTCAAACTTCCTTCTTTCCTTCTGATTCTACTAGAAAATGCATAGCTGTGTGTGCAGCTGATGTTGCAAAGACAAATCCAGCCTTTATTGTTTAGCTAGATCTAACCACTGTTTGCACTTTTCTGCGTGCTTTCTATAGACAGTGAGTACTAACGGACCTACAAGAGGAGAACATTTAGCAGATTTAGATTCACCTCTTTCTGGGACAAGTTAACCATAAAAGACTGGTATTAGACACAAAGCAGGAGACATAATAACAGTAAAAATGCCACTGAAGTACTGTCTTGTGCTTTACCTCTGGATTTGCAGCTGGTATGAGGAATGTAATGATCATGCATGTGTAGTGATCTGGAGGAACCTGAGGTGTCAGTTTAGACATTGACAGTCATGGTCCATACCCCATATTTGCCATCTCAGGTAAAGACGAAATTTAGCAGATATAGGTACATTCACCAATATAGTAATGAAAAGAAGGAAAGGGACTGACATGTCCTGCAGTTTAATTTCAACATTAACTCTGTAATTATTAAGAATTCTGTAATTCAAAAGATACTGTCTTCACTGAGGTGTGAAGGTAAAGGCAGACTGAGCCCTGACCCTTGAAAAAGGTGGAAGGTAGATGATTTGTACCATCCAAAAATACCACTCAGAGGGCAGACAATGTATGAGAAAGGAGGTGGCTGCTGGGCAGTCACCATTTCCTCAGAAGGCAATCTGAGAACCCAGGTACTACAGAGCTTGCTGGACAGAAACGATCAATGGGAAAAAAAGCAAGTGCAAATAGGTCCCACCATGGATGTCTTCAGATAAGTATGTAGTTTGAAGTACAGTGTTGCTCTTCCACACAAATGTTCTGCATTGGGTTGGGGGGAACACTGTCTTACCTACCTGCGTTGGTTGCTCAGGGTCAAGCTACAAATCACTAGCAGCATTAAAAATAGTGACACAATAAGGTTGCCACAGGTCTAGGAATTTATTCTTAGAAATCAAATGGATGAGCTACCAACACCAGTCACACAATGCAATTTATCAGTAAGCTGAATTTCCTTTGCAGGCCTCATGTTATAATACCCTCTTTTAAGTCATGAACATTGAGAAGATAAAATTGTCTTTCCTTCCTGATTTCACAGACCCTTGAAAGAGCTGACTTGAATCATCCATTAGACTGTGAAGCATGAGGAAGAGTCGCTGGGAGTTTGAGAATGTGACTATTGCTCTGCTGCTCCCCAGAACCAGACCTTCTACCCTTGAAAAAGAAAAAGGTGAACAAGCCATTTCATAATTAGCAGATTTTATTTTAAATCCAACAAATAATTTAGGAGTCGAGCATCTCTTCTGTGCAAGTACAGCAATATACGTGGCAATATGCAGGGTAACAGAGGTAAGCCTGGTATTTTCCTGCTCTGTAGGTAATGTCGGGTGTCTCATGAGACCAGCAACAAGCAAGGGGTTGCCTGCAGTCCTGCTAGCATGCAGACTTTGGACCTCTCAACTAGCCTCCCAGAGGCAGATAGTGAGATATTACATGCAAGGTTTATCTTTCTGCAGTGGGGTAGTCTTGCACTGCTCAGGCAGTAAACAACAGCAATACATATCAACCTGTGGTACACATTCAGGATAGCTTAAGATAAGCTAGAAGAAGAGGCTCAGTATTGATTTAAAGACAAGTTATTTGCTCTGCTCATGACAGGAGTCTTGTTCAGGTGTGTCAATGACAGCAGTAGAGTAAAATTGAGTATGAGCCCATTTGTTTCTACAGAGAGCAGAGGGTCAATTCAGCCAAATAGACTATCAAAGGCTATCCAACCAATCCTCTACTCCTGTGGTGGCATTCTCAGGGTACAATATTACTTATTTTCAAGATATACAACGTCCTGCAACAACAGGATCCTTGAAAATGCATCTGAAGCTCAAAAACTTGTCCAGTGTTGATAGCTCCATCACTTAGACAATGAAGAACTCTCTGCTAGAGGCAAAATTAATTTCTGCCAACTTTGGTGGTTCTCTAGAGATAAGTGAAAACACTGGAAGACTTTTCCATGAAAACAGAATGGAATAGAATAGAATGGAATAGAATGGAACAGTTCAATTGGAAGTCAACTACTCATCTAGTTCAACTGCCTGACCATCTCCAGACCAACCAAAAGTTAAAGTGTGCTATTAAGGGCATTGCTCAAATGTCTCTTAAACACTGACAGGCGTGGGACATTAACCACCTTTCTAGGAAGCTTATTCCAATCTTTGTTACCCCTATTACTAAAGAAATATTTCATAATGTTAAGACTAAACTTCTTCTGACACAGCTCTGAACCACTTCCACGCATACTGTCACCGGCCACTGGTAAGGCGGGACTGACACTTCCCACTCCACTTCCCCCTTCATATGCTGAAATGCCACAATAACGTCTTCCCAGAGCCTTCTTTTCTCTAGGTTAAATAACATCAATGCTCTCAGCCTTTCTTTATGGGAGGTCTTCCAGGCCTCTGGTTATTTTTGTGGCTCGCCTCTAGACCCACTCAAACAAGTTCTCGTCTGTCTTGTACTGAGGACCCCAGAGCTGTATGCAGTGCAGTACTCTAGGTAGGATCTCACAACAGAGTAGAGGGGGAGAATCACATCCTTTGACCTGCTGGCCACGTTCCTTTTTATGCAACCCAGGATATGGCTGGCTTTCTGGGCTGCAAGTGCACATTGCCAGCTCATATACATTTTTTCATCCACCAAGTCCTTCTCCACAAGGCTGCTCTCAACTCATTCACGCCCCAGTCTGTACTGATATTGATGCTTGCTTCAGCCCAGGAACAGCACATTCTACTTGTTACTATTGAACTTCATGATGTTCAAATGGACCCAGTTTTCAATCCTGTTAAGGTTCCTCTGAATAGCACCGCTTTTAACAGTTGTATCAACTGCACCACTCATGTTGATGTCATCCATAAACCTGCTGAGGCTTCCCTCCATTCCACTGACTACATAAGTGATGAAGATATCAAATACTACCAGTTCCAGTACAGGCAGGGACACCTTGAAGGATAACACTTATTACTGATTTTCACTTGGTCACTGAGCTGTAACTCCATGGACATGGCCACCCATCCAGCTCCTTATCTAACAGGGCAGTGTATCACTGTGCTTTGTCCTTTAAAACAAGGCAGGTCCAACTTCCACTTCCAGAACTAGTTTCATGGCTAGAAAGGCAGGGCATGTTCTATTGCATTGTGGCCAGGTTTGAGACAGTGGCAACAAGAGCAAGAGGCAGCTGCCATTGCAATAGCACATGGGGTTACAATCATGTGTTGATTCAATGTATTTGTTTGAGGGGCTAGACATGCTTTGGGAAGGGTTCTCAAGAAAACATAGGCAGCTCAAGTTTGATTGCCTTTACTGCAACACAATTCTGTTGTTACTGTTGCCAAACCCTGTGCCCTCACTATACTTGTGCATGAGCCTACTGGTCAAAATGGCCTGTGTGAAGCAGCCTCTCCACTTGCGTGTCAAGGTGAAAGCCACTCCTACTGTGCTTTGATGACGCTAATCCAAAGAGCTTTGAATCCTGACTTCAGCATGGTTTTCCACTAGTGTAACCTTCCCTGTAAGAAACTGGCTCCTGGTTTGGCCCCTGAAGGTCAACACAGATTGCCAGCAGGGTGTGCACTCTGCTTGCACCAGGTATTATTATGTCAATGCAGTGAATCCACCCCAGCCCTTAACTTAAGTCACGCTGGTCTCTGCATTCCCTCTTCTTATCAATACAATTCCTTCAGGAAGGTGAAGTCTGACAGGAATGATGGTTCACCCCTCTAGGACCCTTTTACCTGAAACAAAGACAGTGATTAATGAGAAAAGCTGTACATTTTTCTCACAGGGGGTTGACTTTGAATGCACATCAGAGAACAATCACAGCTACCTTAGCTGTTCTGCTTTTATGAGTGGTGATTCGCTTTATCACTTCATGTTTATTGATGAAAGGTTCAGTGCTTCTGCTGTTCTGAAGCACTGCTGGGGAGGGCAGTCTCCTCTACCCTGAAGTGGAGTTTAACCGGACGGAGATGGTGTATGTTAAGATGGCATCAAACTTGAAAAATGGGATATTTTCTGCCAGCTAGACATCACATCTCTACAGGCAAACAGTGCACTCTTCCATTACTTTGCTTTCCTGTTTCCTCTTTCTTCTGTGTATTTAGATTGCAAGCTTTTCAGGGCTGAGGTTTTTTTCAGTTTTCACACTGCATATGCAAAAGCAAGAGAACCTGTAATATTTGACACTCCTTTATCTCTGAGGTCTATCATTTAGAGTATTTCTCTACAGCACCATTTCTTTTGAACCATCAAAGTCACTCTGAATGCTAAAGTGTTTCTGCTCTTTCTGTGTTCAGATATCAGTAAAATCCCTTAAGGGTAACATACAGGTGAACTGTCAGGAAGTAATAAGTATGTCCTGCAAGAGCCGTCAACAGTACAATGAGTTCTTACCATGCATTGGCAAAGCACTTCTCATTTCACATACATTCCTTAATACTGTTTGTGTACAAATAAGCAACCTGTTCCAGTGCCTCACCACCTTCCCAGTAAAAAATTTCATCCTAATCTCTAACCTAATGTCCTCTTTCAGCTTAAAACCCTTAAAACCCTTGTCATAGCACTACACCCACCGATAAAGAGCCCTCCACCACTTTCCTATAGGCATCCTCTAAGTACTGGGAGCCTTCTCCACGCTAATCAATCTCAACTCTCAGCCAGTCATTACAGCAAAGTACAGAAATGACTGTTTGAGAGTAGGGAACCCATCAACAGTGCAACCTCAAGTAAATGCTGAGATGGAGTATGAAGAAGAAAAATAGAGGGTCCATCTTAAAGCTCTAAGATTTCCACATACAGTCCTAGGAATATGTTATTTTCCAGGAAGAACAGAGGACCTGAACATATTTGTGTGCATTACAAATGTTTGTTTACTGAGACATGTGCCCCACCTTCTGCCTTTTGCATTTCTCATTCTTCAATGAAGTTAGCAATCTCTCAGTGGCAGCTTCAGTAACAAATTCAGTAACTTTAGTCCCTGTAGATCTAGTTCTCAGACAGATGTTAAGGCAGTGACTCCTGTAGGAGCCTTGTGTCTGGAGATCTGGTAGAACTGGCCTCCAACTCATAAATGGCAAGTTAGGCTACACCTGCAGTAAGCAGCAGACACCTGCAGATGCAGAAAATACAGCAGTCATGAAGTTAGCACCAGTGGAAATATCTTGTACACCATCTGGGCAGAGTCCAATGGGATGAGGTTTAACACAGCCAAATGCCGAGTCCTGCACCTGGGGCACAACAACCCTATGCAGAGCTACAGACTGGGTGAGGTCTGTTTGGAGAGCTGCCAGGAGGAGAGGGACCTGGGGGTGTTGGTCGACAGCCGACTGAACATGAGCCAGCAGTGTGCCCAGGTGGCCAAGAAGGCCAATGGCATCCTGGCTTG
>WAAB01007958.1:0-31635 GCA_013389865.1 Piaya cayana
TTTGAGTGCTGCTCAGGATGGGGGAGGTTTTCAGGGCTGCAAGAGCTCGTTTCTTTGGAGTTGCACTTCTGTAAATCTTCCTTGAGATTACTGAAGCACAGAAGACACCAGCAGGAGGAACCATACTGAGACAGTTCAAATAATTTTAGTTAAATCCTTCTCTCTCCTACTCTGTGTATATTTAAGCACCGAACAGCTTTTTACCCAAAGTGAGAATTTTAGCAGAAAGCTGTTGTTTGGGTTAAAATATCTCCAATTTTGATCACTGAACATTTTGATTCCTCACATAGTCCTCTCATTTCTGTTCCCCCTTCTTGCTTGGCTTTAGTCCAACGGGAAAAGAAAACAAGGTTTTGTGGTTGGGTGGGTGTTTTTTTCCCCCCGCTTATTTAAAGTTTTGCAAAAGAGATATCTATGAATTTTGAGGGTTTTTTGAGCTAGAAAACACTTTTTCTCAAACAGCTGTAACACACCAGCTGCTCCTGCCTCTCTTCGCTCATCTGAATTCTTCCTACCCTTCTTCTTTGCTCATTAAATTCCCTCTTTCAACTTGCTACGTTCATTGTTCGGTGATGAACTCCTGGCTGCTGGAGACATGACCTATTTAGCGACGTTCTCAGGAGAAGGAGAATGGGCTTCTGTGACGCCGACTCCTCGCCCGGACCACAGGCAGCGCCACAAGCCCTGCATTCATTTCCCACCTTTCTTTCAACAAAAGTCCCACTGCTTTGAGAATCGGAATCTGTGTTCGCTGTTGTGTAAAACAGGGCTCGCCTTTTGTTCTCCCCGTAAGCGTTTCGCTGCTCGAGAGCTTTCGGATTGGCAACTCTGATGAATGAAGACAGAGACGTTTCAGAAAATGCTTGATTCTCCTTTTGGAAACGCTCGCTGTGACAAAAATGTTCATTGTTTTGGTGAAAAAACAATATCGCGATGCGGAAGGGCGTCCCCCCTCCCCTGTAAAAAGTGCGAATGCAGAACGCGTTAAATCCGACTTGTTTCAGCTAAATAGGCTTTCATAGAAGACGGAAACAATCTAAACTCTTTGTCCCTCTTTGATAAAACAAACAAAAGGGGATTGAAATTCAGGGTAGAGCAACTTGTTGACAGCAGGGGCAGCAAGACGCTGGAACAGGCAGTCTGGGGAAAGGGAAATTTCCATCAGCGAAGGTTTTGCAGGGAGGTTAACCACTTCTTTGTTGCAAGTGGTGTGTAAATACATATATATGTGTGGACATATATATACACACACACACACACACACACAGATTTCATATATACACATCAGGTACTCCTGTGGAATAACGTGTGGATAAGCCCTTAAGGAGCTTATTGAAGAATACCAAGGTTGACAAAAAAAAAAGAAAAAAGTTAAGTAAAACAACTGAAAACTGGTGGAAAACAAAACCAGGTGCATTTGCAGCTGTTATTTTGTCCACCTCATTTCCTTTAGATAAAAAAACCCCAGGAATTTCCCTGCTGACCCTGGTGCCAAATAAGGTGCAGAGGGCAGCACCAGCTCTTGGATGCACGGGGGAGAGGTGGTGGTGGTGCCCTATGAGGCTGGCTTCACGCAGGCAGAACCCCCTGTTTCATGATGCTTTAGTGACCTGGTCCAGAGGAAGGTGTCCCTGCCCATGGCAGGGGTGGGACTGGATGGGCTTCGAGGTCCCTTCCAACCCAAATCAGTCTTCAATTCCATAAACTGGGTCTTACACTGATCAACACCGGCTCTACCTCTCTGAAGTCAGCAGATATTTCTGCTTACACCAGCTGGGAATAGAGTCCCTAAGTCTCTATGTTAACATAATCCTCTGCAATGGTGCTGGAAAAGGTTTATTTTGCCTACTAAGAGAGCAAATGAGAGAGAGAGAGAGAGAGAGGGAGGGGGGGGAGAGAGAGAGAGAGCGAGAGCGTGCGCTCCAGAGAGACAGCAACAGGCAGCTTATCCAAGCTGAGGGTGCCTCTGTGGATTAGAGGGGTGCAAGAAAGGAAAAAAAAATATAATTAAAGTATAAGTTATCTTCTGAGAGTATGTGTAATCAAGCCCTGTCTCTGCAGTGAAGGTAGGTCTCTGTAACGAAGGCTGGTTGGACTCGAGCTCTTGCTTTATTTGAGTTTGTTATATGCACAGTAGGAAAGCAGATAGGGATGGGTACATGGTGGATCAACACGTAATGCGAGGCTTTCAGTAGCAGCTTGTAATTTTAGCTGTCAGCTTAGTTGTTTACATAGTTAAATAAATGGATCCCAGCCTGAACTCCCTCTTATCTCCACTACACACACATAGTGGGAATAAGTTAGAGAGGCCCCTCGAAAAATATTGCTTGCTCACTGCTGGGTGCTGGGTCAGGAGCCCTGAATTTGTTCCAGCTGCCTCTCAGTACTAGATCAGAGCCCTTGCTCTCTCTCCTGTTTCCACCTCCTCTCCGTGGGAGCACGCACACGCGCAGAATTGGTTGCATGGGTTTGTTTTCCAGGAGAGTCCATCTGCTCCTGCCTCGTATAATCCCATTATAGGAATTCCTGGGTTCGAGCTCTGTTCCTGGCTGTTCTGAGTGATGTTTTTCGCTTCCCTCTCTTGTTTGCCAAGGCTCAGCGCCATCCTGGGGTGGCCTCGCTCTCCCTTTCCGACCTTTTCCTTTGCTATCTGCTCACTGATCCACACCGAGCACATCCAGATGCTCCCTCCGTCTGATGGAAGGAGCGAGGAGACTCGGAGAAACCCGGCTCACGAGTGATCAAAGCATCATCCATCCTCCCAAGGTCAAGCAAACCAAAGCTTAAATGCTCTTTTTCTCTTGCACATGTACAGCTGCGTCAGTTCACTCCGGGAACGACGGCAGCAACGTCTGTGTTCCTGCCAGTAGCTACTTGCCATAAATCAAAGCAAATCAGGCACAGATACACCAGGTTACTAAACTCCCCAGCTGACTCTATTTTAGCTGGGAGGCAGGCGATGTGTCTGATTCTAAAGCATCTTGATTTGAATTTCCTCGTGGGGGAAAATATCAACACACTCTTGGTGATTCCAGAGGACGTTTTTACCTCCTAAAGGTTTCTTACGGTGGCTCTTAAAGAGTTGCTTTCGTTGCAATGTGGTGAGAAACGGGTCAAAGAGACTTTTCCAGCCTCTCCTAGGCCCACGCGCTGCCAATGAAAATGGGGATGAGAGAGCCTTTGGCACAATCCGGCCTCAGAGCTGGGTGCTGAGGGAGCAGCACAGAGAGCAGGAGCCCCCCTAACAGGCACGTGCTGATCTGGCTGAGTGTAAGAGAGCAGCCACGGAGAACTGGATTCACTTTTATCAAAGCACCATTTCCCAAAGGACCAAAAGAAGCGCAGGATTACAACCCCACCTCGCAGCCCAGCAGGGGCCTCTCTCAATTCTGGCTTTGCTCAGTGACTGAGTTTATTCCGAGCACTGAAAACTCACAGGGAGGGGTTAAGAACCAAGCTGTAATTTACCCTGCATCACCCGCAACGCTAAAGGCTCGGGGAGAAGGTTCTGGTCCCGGCTGGCAGGATGTTTGCGTTCGTGTCGGTGGGCTGCGGTGTTTGAATTACCGCCCTGATGAGAGGAAGCCTGCACCCGAAGAGAAGATGCTGTGTGAAAAACATGACCTGCCTGGAACGGGGTCACTGAGATCATCACATCAATATCTCGTCAGCACCTACAGATTGTTTCCAAAGCTCATTATTTCAGCGAACTGCTGTACATGTGAGTAAAACTCATTACCTGAGAGGCTTGTTATATTTTCTAGCCGCTGACAAACTGTGGGCATTGCTTGGCTGCCTTAATTAATGCACGATTACCAACTGAAATTTATCATTTGTATTTAGGTATGTTTTTTCGAGCCACTGAAATCCATCTTTCAGAGAAGTCATCAAGGCCAAGGAGACTCAGCCGACACAGCAATTAAAAATATTTTTCCCTGTTGGAGCAGGGAACTTAACCTCAATGCCTCAGCAGGACTCCAGGAGTGGGTTTGAAACTGCTGCAGCGATGCTGACACCCACTCACAGTTTGCTCGGTGGCCGAGTTTGCTTGGTGGCCGAGTTTCCTCTGCTCTGGAGGGTCCCATTTTACTGGAAAAATGGCATCAGCCTCCTCTACGATTTTCAACCAACCTTGAGAGCAAGACTTCATAGCTGTGAACCTCTTCCTTGCAACAGCCTGTATAATATCACAGAATCAGGGAATCGTCAAAGGTGGAAAAGCCCTCTCAGCTCCTCCAGTGCGACTGTCAGCTCAACCCCACCCTGCCTGGTAAATCTTGTCCTGAAGCGCCTCGGCCACACAGTTTTGAAACCCTCCAGGGAAGGAGATTCCACCGCTTCCTTGGGCAGCCACTTCCAATGCTTCACCAGCCTTCCAGCAGAAAAGAAGGCAGCCTAACTGTTGCACTGGAGGTGCCTCCAGCACCACTCTGGTGCCCTCGAGAGTCGTGTGGATATCTTGGAGGCAAATCTGAATTTACATGTGAATTATCCAGCACTGTTCGACCGTGGCCCATATCTGTGCACTCCTGAGCAATAACCACTGAGTAGAGAGGATGAAAATATTTAAGCTAGCAAGGTGGGTTTGATTTTTCCAGCTTCTTGTTCAAACTATAGCTGCAGAATGAACAGACCCAACACGTGCCCCCAGCCACCGATCTCCAGGAAAGCTGTAACAGGAGAGATGAGCAGCAGAAAGGAGAAGAGATAGGAAGAGGTGATGAATTCGCAGCCACCAACTTGGTAGCAACACCAAGTGGAGCAGAAGTGTTGTCAACTAGAGGGTTGAGTTAGCGTCACTAAAGGTGAGATTTATCGGTCCTAATTTGGTTATCTAAACCCGAGTTGAGCTGGGCTATCCATACAGGCAACGCAGAGAACCAGGCAGCTCCGAGAGCAATTCATCTCCTCTTCAGACAGGTACTTTAGGTAGGCCAGATGGTTCACTCGATGCTTCTGGGTGGAATAAAGCTGAAATTTCCTCCCCACACCTTAAATCAGCACTGTAATCAAAGCTGAATTAAATCCAAATCTTGACCTCCTGGAATAAACACGGAATGCAGTTTGAAAAATGGGCCTTGTTTTGAAAACACCATTTTAACTTCTTGGAAATGTCAAGCAGCTGCAGCTGAGCCAGCGCCGAGCGGGGTGCTGGGCTGGGAGGAGAGCGGGTTGGCAGAAGCAGCCTCCTGAGCTGGGGACGCGTCACAGTGTAATTCGGAGTTAGGGACTGTTCAGTAAATGCTTCCAGAAATACCTGACTTCAAAAGCACAGGCATAATTGGCAGGTTTGGAGAAAGAGGAGAGGCGCTTTTGTTTCTGATGTCTTCTCCAAATATTTGGGTTTGGGTTTTAAACACTTTTCACTACAAATAGAAATGAGGATGTGCACTTGAGTGCTTGAATAAAAAAAGGGAAGGTTTTTCCTAATTTTGCTGCTGAGAGGATCATTCAAAGGCTGGAGCACCTGCCGTATGAGGACAGGTTGAGAGAGTTGGGGTTGTTCAGCCTGAAGAGAAGGTTCTGGGGAGACCTTAGAGCAGCTCCCAGGGCTGAAAGGGGCTCCAAGAAAGCTGGGGAGGGGCTCTTGAGCAGGGAGTATATGGTGAGGATGAGGGGAATGGTCTTGAGCTCAAAGAGGGGAGATTGATCTTTGGAAGAAATGTTTTGCTGTGAGGGTGGGGAGACCCTGGCCCAGGTTGCCCAGAGCAGTGGTGGCTGCCCCATCCCTGGAGGGGTTCAAGGCCAGGTTGGATGGGGCTTGGAGCCCCTACGCCAATGGGAGGTGTCCCTGCCCATGGCAGAGGGTGAAATTGGATGATGTTTCATGCCCCTTCCAACTCAAACCATTCCATGAGTCTCTGAATCTACCTTGCAGTGTGATGATTGTGCCTCTGCTGCTGTCCTGATTTGAGCAGCGCCTGCTGCATGAAGCGCTGTCTCAGACCATGGCAATAACAATAATGTATTAACAATAATTACAAAATAAAACAGTCAAAGATTTGTTTTCCCTTCAGCTTTCATAATTAATCTGCTCAGCTTGCCAGACAAATCTCCTTTTCCATGAGAAATTCCAGCTCCTCATGAAATCACTGCGGGGGGTGGCTTGGTGGGTTTTGTTTTGTTTTTTTTTTTCTCTCAAAAACCTGTCAGGATTTAAGATGAAACTAAAAGAAAAAAGAAGTCAAATTTCTTTGTTCAAAGAAAGTGCACAAACTCCAACTGCGAATTACAAACAGCCCCGGGGAGTGAGGTCTGGTGATTAAAGAGGAGGAACGGGAGGCAGAGTAATCATGTTAAGCCCGCGTGCGCCTCTCACTCCTACAGCGTTTCAGAAGGTCCGGAGCCTCCTGACTCTGTTTGGAGCACAGGGCTCAAGGGCAAGTGCTTATAAACAGAATTTAACCACTTCTCAGATCAGTTATATCGCATTCACCTACTGCCTGTGTACAACAAATATACGCACAGACACACTTTTAAATTTACTACTACGTCTTTCTTGGTGAACGGGCAGTGTGTGAGCCGGCTGAAGGGACTTTTCTGCAAGGGCAGGGGATCCATCTGTAGTGCTGACCCAAACCCAGGCATTAAAAACCACGTGTTTGCTTCTGATTAAAGCAGCAACACCTTGTGGGAACGGGAATGTGGGTATCTCATCCCTTTTTTGCCATTCTGTAATTCCCCAGGCTGGTTTAGCTGCCTAGGTTGGATCTCTCTGGCTTTACCTCACCAGAGTCACTTAACTATAAGCTACCCGTAAGATTAAAGTATCTCCAAAGGGTGATGCCTTCCCTCCTCAGGCAGATGTCAAACACATGAAGCATGAATGAACCTGCAGAGCTGCCCCTTTTTTTCCTGCAGCTCTGGGCTGAAATGACCCACGCCAACACCTAACTTATGGACAGGTAAAGCTAAATGACATGAACCTTCATCTAAGTCTTCAAGAACACTCCAGGATGCCCAGGATGGACTATGGTGGGTGGTCTCAGTCTAGGAGGGTGGCTGAGATGCTGGCAGTGCCCTTGGCACTCTGAAATGGCATTTCTAAATGGAAGCATTTCCATGTTTTGACCATTTTTCAATGCTCCGTTTTCTCGATGATGAGAATTTCTATTTTCAGGGGAGGAAATAAAACTCTTCTGTTTCTTGACCCTGTGCAGAAGGAGTTCAGATAAGTAAATCTCCTTGGCAGCTGTCCTATGATTACAGGTTCTGCTTCATCCAGCAAACCCAGCCTCCTGGCTGTATGGCTGCTTCTGGGCCTGACTGTGATCCAGCAATTTCCTAAGCAGATGCTCCTTCAATTTGCAGCTCTCTCCAAGAGCCTGGGAAAGCTCTTTCACCAACAGCTGCTTCTCAAACGGCAGGGGAAAGGTGCAGGACAAGCGGCTCTTCCTACTGTGAGCCGAGGTGGGAGGTCACTCTATGGCCAAGCACGCTGAACACGGCGTGTCAAGTCGCTCTACAGGAGATGTGTGCAGGCTGCGAGAGCTGGGCTTGGTCAGCCTGGAGAAGAGAAGGCTCCGCAGAGACCTTAGAGCAGCTTCCAGTGCTGAAAGGGGAAAGCTGGGAGGGGCTCTTGATCAGGAAGTGCAGGGAGAGGATAANTTCTCTCACAAGCACGAAGTCAGCAAGCAAATTCTTCTGACTTCATTACTTGAGCATGTGGGGTGCTGCAGATCTCCCTGTCACTCCCTAATCTATTGTGCTATTGCATGGAAGGACAGAAGGGCTCCTCTTGCCTTTGGGCATGAATAAACCATAAGATCTGTGGCCATGGCAGCTGTCTGCTGCTGCCCATAGTGGACAGGACCTGCCAAGCAAGGCTGGTGCCATCCCAGCTCTGCGGCACGGGCAGGACTTCTGACTCCAAGGCAACTGGACCACAGTCTCTCTCAAACCTCTCTTATGGTGGCCCAGCAGGGAACCGCAGGGATTAGTCCGTATTTGCATAACTCACAGGACAGTTTTGGAGGAGAAAACATCTGCTACAGAAAAGCCAGCACTGCACGGATGAGGTTTCGAGCACTCTGATCCAGCAGAAGGTGTCCCTGCCCATGGCAGTGGAGCGGAACTAGACGATGCTTAAGGGCTCTTCCAATCCAAATCATTCTGTGACTCCATGGTTTTGCTCCCTGGCCATGCAGGGAGCTGAGGACAGAGCCCACCATCCCACAGCCACCCGTTCTACAGCCCAGGAGTGGTCTGGGTCTCAGCACTGGAGTGCTGGGAACAGCAAGGTGCTCCATCTCTCTGAGCCCCAGCAGCACTGTGAACCCAACAGCCTCACACAGCTCCCCCTGCTCTGGCTCTGTGCACACGATTTTGCACTAAGTTCCTCTGACAGTTTGGTATCACCGGAACGTCTTGCCATGCTGTTGGATACCTTGCTGGGTAAGAGACGCGTGAGCTCCCTGACACTCACACAGCACTAATTCGACACCTCCACATACGGTTCTGCTGTGCCTCCTGTGGAGAGCAGCAGGGACACCCAGGTAACGTCTTCATCCTGTCAGGAGCCAATGAAGAGGCGTGAGGAAGGCAGAACTCAGACGAGGAGGCCACACAGGATCCCATCTGCCACACAAACTGGACACCAAGAACTGAGGGGCAGAGCTGGACCCCCTCCAGATCCAGGTGAGGGCTCTGTGTGTTGGGCTTGACTAGGGAGCACACGTAGGGTGTGTTCCAGCTCCTGTCTGGAGGCGAACATGCTGATCCAGAGCACTGCACTTCACCTTCTGCATTACAAAGCCTCTTGATAATCAAAGTCAGTGAACTAACTGTCATTTCAAGCCCTGCTGTCTCCTCCTCACTCTCCCCTCTCCATCCCCTCATGGACTCATCTATTTATTCTGCCACCTCATGTCTCTATCCTCACCTGAATCCCAGGATTTGGGCTCTCTTTTTCAGCAAACAGGTGATTTACTAGGCATGTCAGTTGAAAGAGCCTCTCTTTCTACCTCCCTCTCAAATGTCTGAGCCCAAGCCCTCTGCCACCCCAGGGGACAGCTAGGAAATAGCACCCGTGGTCATCTCACATCACTACAAGAAATGGAGGAGTCTGATGTGAGAGCTACAACCACACGCACAAGACGCTTTATAGCAGCTTCTTATTGCATCTTGCAGGGCAAGACAGGACCTACAGAGGCTTTCATCTAGCTGTAGGCACCTACCACACCAGCTCATCTCCCTCTCTGAGGGCAGTTCAGAGGAGGATATCAATGCAAGTGACTTGAACAGCCCTCCGGAGACATCTCTTTCTTCACCTTGACCACAGAAGCAGCCTGGGGCGGTGAACTCTGATTTTGTCATCTCTGAAAGACTTCTGGAGTGCTCTGTGTGCCCCAGGGAGCTCCCAGCTATTTGCAGCTACAAGCAAACGGGGTACACACCTTCATTTTTCTCCCCACTGCCCTGTTTTCCTACTTGGGTTTCATAACAGCTCCTGCCAGACTGGTCAGAGTTAAATCCAAGGAAGCTGCAAAACATTTCCCGAAGAATTAGCGAGAAAGGTAAAGTGGATGCAGACAAAACAGCCTCTGGTACAAAACTTCAAAGAAGCACCGACAACAAGGGCTGAACTGGCTAGGAGGGGAGGATTTAGGGCCAGCTCCACCTCGACCATGGTGTCTCCCCCTTCCTCACATCAAAGGATGTTTCTCCCCACGCAGCGTGTTGCCCCCAGTAAAAAAGGCAGCGGGAGGGTAGGAGGTTGGCTGGAGACAGACACTGCCCACGGTGCATTAGAGAGAGCTCTGACAGCTCGGGAAGACATTATTCAAGAAAGAAAAAGCCAACGATGCATGAAACATGGGCTGTTCCTCATGGCTCAGGGAAATGGAACAAACTGGACCCATCTGAGCTCAGGATGAAGCAGTTAAACATGGCCAAGGGACACTGTGTGTGGTCTCTGTGCTTCCTCTGCACAGTGCAGGGATGAATAAATCGTGCCTTGGTTTGAAGATGTTGCTTCGCAGGCTTTGCTCTGTGTACAGTGGGCACGAGCTGGACATGGTCAACCCTGGGGGAAGGTGAGTGGAGGAGCTGGGACATGGCTGGTCATATGCATGTGTGGGGAATAAAAAGGGATCCAGTGCTCCCAGAAGGAGCAGTGGGGAAGGTCAGCCTGAAGCTTTGCCAGGGTGAAGCACAACTCCTCTGAGTGGATTATTACACAAGAGGTGGAAAAGACAGTCCTGGTTCCTCCCTTGCTCATTCCAGTGGGTGCTTGGAGGACCTGAGCTGGAGCCAGTATGTCTCTTCAGTCCCAGTGCAGCACAGCAACTGGTCAGTCTGGGTGAGGGAAGGTTTTCTAGGCCACGTTAAGGTTTGTCAAGAGGTTTGCTTCCTTGTCCAAGTACAACCAGTCTGATAGCATGAGGGAACTCCCCTCAACATACACCCCAAGAGGTGTGGGAAGGCAGAGGGAGATGGGAAGAGACAAGGTGATAGAACACGTGTTGGGGCTGGTGGTGGGTGCTCCTGTTTAGGACCAAAGGAAAGAGGGACAGCAGAAAGAGCGGCTGAGACTGCAACCACGCTGCAGGAGTTGTGGCAGCTTGGGCATGGCCAAGGCCACCTCCCTCTGCCCACCCTCCTGGGGCTCCTGCCCAAGAGGCCACCAGTCCTCCCAGCAGGGCACGACCTCCTCCGAGTGTTTCTGTGGCTTTTTTTTCATTCCTCCCTTCAGGATGGACCTGTCCCAGGGAATACTGCACCCATGAGAACTGTTTTCTCCCCTGCACTGCGTTGCCTTACCAGCTACTGCAAGAAATGGAGAAGAGAACGAAGATGAAGTGGGAGAAACAGCTTCATTCCCCACTCCCTCCCGTTGCAAAGCTCTGTCAAGGATAACAACCCCGTATTTAGTGTAATTTACAGTAACTGTGTTTTAATAGATGTTGTGGGATCCTTAGCCTTATTATGAAAATCCTCTTACGAGCAGCAGCTCCTTTAATAACCTGGGCTGCAGAAAGTGCCTGCCTATTTACATCTATTTGCATGTATTTGCATGCAAGCTGCTAATATAAAAATCTAAAATGCTCTGACAACATCACACTTCTAAAGCCTGCCCATAATCTGCAGGATTAGGCATTAGATAGCGCGGTGTTGGTCACACGTGCAAGTGTTAGCCCAGTGCTAACGAAGAGGCAGGGTCCAGCCTAGGAGAGAGCAGGGCTCCTACGCTGGACACTGCCCAAAGGACTTGATTTTGGAAGGATCTGCAAGCGGATCCTCTGAGACTCCAGCCTTGCGATCAGCCATCACAGAATCCTAGAATGGTTTGGATTGGAAGGGACACCAAAGCCCGTCCAGTCCCACCTCTGCCATGGGCAGGGACACCTCCCACTGGATCAGAGGCTCCAAGCCCCATCCAACCTGGCCTTGAACCCCTCCAGGGATGGGGCTGCCACAGCCTCTACAGGAAGTCCTGCAGAGCTCTCCGTGTATCTAGGGACGGTTTACCTCTTTTCTAAGTGCCAGATGGTAAAATTATGGAAAATGAAGTTGCAAAAAGAAAAATAAAGAGGGTGTCGTCAAAACCTGTGAAGCGTTTCACCTTGGAAAAGACATGATCCACCCACGCGTGATGAGGTTGGTATCCGAGGAGGAGGGAATACGTTATGAGATCCTAAGGATTCATTCACAAACTTTTCTAATACTGAAAAGGGACTTCTTCCTTGCAAAACACCAGACACACTGTGGGATAAGTCTGCAGCTGGTTAGAAAAGGGGATTTCCATTGTTTGGGAAATGCTGCTGATTCCCTTCAGAACTTGACTCTGGTTCAGGAACAAATCACAGAATCACAGAATAATTTGAGTCAGAAAGGATCTTAAAGTTCATCCAGTCCCACCCCTGCCATGGGCAGGGACACCTCCCACTGGATCAGGGGCTCCAAGCCCCATCCAACCTGGCCTGGAACCCCTCCAGGGATGAGGCAGCCACCACTGCTCTGGGCAACCTGGGCCAGGACGTCCCCAACCTCACAGCAAAACATTTCTGCCTGAGATCTCTTCTCAATCTACCCTCTTGCAGCTGAAAACACATTCCCCTTGTCCTATCCCTGCTCTCCCTGATCAAGAGGCCCTCCCCAGCTTTCCTGGAGCCCTTTTCAGCACTGGAAGCTGCTCTAAGGTCTCCCTGGAGCCTTCTCTTCTCCAGGCTGCACAACCCCAACTCTCTCTGCCTGTCCTTGTACAGGAGATGCTCCAGCCCTCAGATCATCTCTGTGGCCTCCACTAACAGCTCCATGTCCTCCCTGTGCTCAGGACTCCAGAACTCATCCCAGGGATCCAGGTGGGTCTCACCAGAGCGGAGCAAGGGACAGAATCCCCTCCATCTCCTGCTGGTCCCACTGCTCTGGATCCAGCCCAGAATGTGGGTGGCTTTCTGGGCTTGAAGTGCACAAAAAGCCTGAATAATCATAGATTCACAGAATGTATCACAAAATCATAAAATGGATTGGGTTGGAAGGCACCTTAATGATCATCCAGCTCCAGCCCCCCTACCATGGGCAAGGAAGAGAATAATGAAATAATAATAATGAAAAAACAGTGCAGCACAAATTCTGAACATTTTCTATATTGGATGTCACATGGTGGCTTGTTTCAACACAGCTACATCATCTGAGTTCTATAATTTCAAAACTTATCATACTGATGAAGTAAAAAAGCTCTTTAGATGATCCTAAACATAGTGATATGGAACCTGAAGTACGAAACAACGTGAATTATGATATCATAAAATTGATCAAAAGAAATGAAGCGTAACAATAATATAGAAGAAAAATGCAGATTTACTGACTTGAAAAAACAGATTTAGGACTGCACTGAAATGAAACGAGAGCACTGAAATGAAACAATTCGACTTCTCATTGAAAGTGATGTGTAAATTGGTGTATTTGCACAATGCTTCAATTCTCCACAAGAAACTCCAAAGTTTAAGAACGACATAAATAACCACAGGCAAAAGTTCATACCTAGAACTTCCTGCAATCCCCTGGCTTTGCACGTAGAGTGCGTTTGCCTGAACAACGAAAAAGCCAGTGGCCCTGGGGATGAAAATCCCGTTCCTGTTACCAGACCAGCACAAAGGCCACACCTGCAATCACTGACCACTCCTGTTAAATGCTGGAGGTGGCAGAGCTCCTCTGAAGCCTAACTGGGAATAACTTGGAGCACAGAGCACGCAGCAGCCCTGCCAACCCCAGCGTCCCCGTCCTCAGGCTGCTCCTTCCTTCCAACCGAGCGCTAGCTCAGCCTGAACCCATCACAGCTGAATTCAGAGCCTTGGACCAAGCCCTGGTGATGAGTGCATGGCCGAGGCTTGTGTTCTGCTTTGAACAAAAGTTGAAGCAGTTTTCTAACTTCAGCTCAGCCTCCTCTGAGTAATTGCGGTTTCACCAAGTTCACTGCAGATGTTTCAGACGGGGTTTCTCTGCAGCACAGAATCACAGAATCACCAGGTTGGAAGAGACCCACTGGATCATCGAGTCCAACCATTCCCATCAATCACTAAATCATGTCCCTCAGCATCTCATCCACCCGTCCCTTAAACCCCTCCAGGGAAGGTGACTGTTCGGCATCGTTTTGCCTTCATTTAGCTGCCAGTGGGTACTGAGCTCATACATTTTAAGATAAGACCCAGGGTCTCACCCTGGCGACCCCTGGACCATCCAGACTGGATCATGAGGATGCATCTGATAAATGTGACGATGCGGTATTTCACCTACCCAGAGGTGGTCTGAGGGCTCGGGCACCTCCAGCGGTTGACGCCCAGAGCTCAGCGCTGCTTCTGTGACCATGTGAGCCCAGCACCATCCCCTCTGCCCTCCTCTCTCCCTCTCTGCCACACTGTTTGGGAATCCGTTGAAAGCTGCTACTACTTTCTTCCTTGATTTCCTTGCACCAGCCCATCTCCATTTTGCTCTCAAGCGCCTCACAGGAGCCCCGTTACGTCCCCATCAATTACCGCTATTAGGTTAGCGGCAGCCATCGAGTCCTCAGGGCGGCATCTTTAGTGCCATTAAGAACAAGGAGCAGCTTCAGGGTCTCTGCTAATCTCCCCCCGCTGCAAGCGAAAGCCCTTACTGGAGACGCCTTTCAATATTTCATTAATTCTCAGACATATGCTCTGGGAATGTCAAAATGTTAGGATCTTCTGGAATGAGGTGATAAACTGAATTGACATGGAATTAAACACTGAATTACCTGGAGAGCCAATCTGGTTTATTTGGGTGTGCGTTACTATAGCTACAGCCCTCGTGGATGCACCTCCACCCTCTGACTTTACACGAACTGAAAGAAACCCCCACTTAAACGGAAATAAAAATAAAATATGATAATCTCAAGAAATTTGCGTGTCTTCTGCTGTTGAATGGATGTGCTCGGCGCGTAGGGCTAGCTGATTTAAGCTAATTATTTTCTGTGTTTATATTTATTGGCTGTGATTAGTTATGCAACAAAGACTATGGGAGAACAAATCATGTCAGCGCAGCTAATTGGAGACAGCACAAGTGGCAGCGAAAGCAGTAATTTTTGTATTTTACACATGAAAAGGAGACCTGATCCTGCTGGTTGCGAATCAGTGAAAGGCTACGGAGGTCTCCACGTGGGATACGAACCAGAGCCTGAAATCCTGCACATTATGTGAGTTACTCCTGAGTTCCTGGGTTCTATCTATTGAGCTCTGGAATGCCTCAGATTTTAGTGGAGCAAAGCTGAGGCTGGGGTCAGAAACATGCTGCAAGGAGATATCGCAGAAAATGAGGCCCATGGGATTTTCCTAGACTCACAGATTCGTTAAGGTCAGAACAGACCTCTAAGATCATCCAGCCCAGCCACCAACACCCACCCACCGTGCCTACTAAACCATGTCCTGAAGCTCCATATCTACACAGCTTTTGAACCCCACCAGGGATGGAGACTCCACTACTTTGTTCCTTTGGGGAGAAGGCTGGTGTGAAGCCATCTGACCACAATTTTTAGGCCTTATAAAGGAACTAAATATGAAACCTCTTCTGCTCATCTTCAGACTGCAAATGTCTATTTTCACAGACCTGCCAGGGCTCTGTTGCTCAGACCCCAACAGCAGCCCCAGCTCTAGGCAAGGCACGAAGTCAAAACAAGCCACCTCCTGTCACAGCTCTTGCTTTGCCTCCTTCCCTTTCAAAACTCAGGGCAGTTGTTTCCATCTGCCCATGACAATCCCAGCACCAGCTCGTGGTGTTTGCCTGCTGGACCGGTGCGTGGTGGCAGTCAGGCTCCATCTCTCCTGCTCCTGTACCCACTCTGCAGCCTGGTGTGTGCTCCTGACCAAGGGCAGCACTACCACCTCCACTTCCAGTGGGTAATCAGCCTCTTGGAACTTCTAATGACAACGTTTCTCAAGGTCATAAGGCACCTAGAAAAGCAAACAGACGCCTAGTATCACATCCAGGACATCTAATATGTGCCCAGTTCATCTTCTTACCTACAGCTGGAGCTAAAGGGGCTCCAATAGCCCTAAAATCAGTCCCTAAGGCTGAGAATCATCTGACACCTGGCAGGGGACTGGTGGAACGTCAACTCCCAGAGGCAAGAGGCTCTTTCCCATGATGACTGAAGAAGCTGAGTACCCAGCTCTGATTTAGAGGCTTTGGACAGCTGGGTGATGAATCCAGCATCTACTGATCCTCCTCATGCTCTGGGGCTGACCCAGGGAGCTCAAACACATCACCCAACACCCCCACCATATCCTACAAACCACTGAGCCTTTGAAGAGGTCTGGGGGCATTTCTCTACCAGCATTCAGTTTCTGCTCTCCTACCCACAGACACCACCGGCATTTGCCCCCTCCTGGTTCCAACAGTGAACGAGCAGCGATCTTGCCCTGTGCTGCACTTTGCTGCCACCAATGCTGTGTTTGTTTGTTTATTTCTGGATTGCAGGCCTTGCTAATTTATGTTAATTGAAATTGCTCAGGTAGGTTCTTTTCCCCCCCTCCATGTGCCCCTGCATCCTGCTGTGAAATCAAGCTGGCTTTATAATCTCCTACAGCACGCAGCAGCCTGCTGGAACAACAGGAGCCTCAGCATGCGAAGCATGTTGAAGAGTTGCCTTTCTTTTTCCTTTCTATTTTTTTTCCCTTCCTCATGAGGAACTTTGCATATTTGGATAGGTTTGAAGGTTCACTGAGCCATGATTACAACCCAGCTTTATTTATTTAATTAGCCCAAACGCATCATTTACGAGGCAGGCTGCCCTGCAGCACCAGAGGCCAAGTGAGATGAAGCTTTGAGCCCCCTGATCCAGTGAGAGCTGTCCCTGCCCATGTCAGGGGGTTGGAACTGGATGGGCTTTGAGGTCCCTTTCAACCCAAACCACTTTATGATTCTATGATTTATATGGTTTTCCCTCCCTCCTTGTTGGCTCCCATTCACTGTTCCAGGGAAGAGAAAAGCAAGAGAAGGCATTTGCATCTCTTGTCAATTGGTCTGTGGTGCAAGCCTGCATCAGAAACCCAAAGTGTGTGAGAAATGAGGAGTTTTCTCTTTATCTCCCAGCAGAGCAGGGTCTCTCGGGTCTCTCTTCTTGTAGAAAGAGAAGAAGTTCTGCTTGTCCTGCCCTTCTATCCCTCTCCTAACAGATTTGAAAAGGAAACTCTCCTTCCCCGCAGAGATGGCTGCGGGTGTGCAGGCTGTGAGCCAGGACCCCAGAACTTCTCTTCCAAGAGACCCCATGCAAGGCGAGAGCATCTGGGACAGGATCCTCTCAACTGCACGGACACACACCACCCAACTGCTGCTTTCCGAAGCTCAGGAAACACAAATCCCAAGAGTTTGGGGAGCTCTGATTAATAAGAGAGTTTTTTTCAAACTGGCTTCTATCGTGAGAGGATTTGTTTTCCTCACCAGATGCAGCAGGGGCTTTGATCTTCTCTAGGGAATCAGCCCAGATGCAGATCACCCTAACGGAGATCAGAACTTGACCACAAATATCTCATTAGCTTGAAAAGTTACTGTTTTATTTCTATCCAAAGGATATTTTGCTTGCGTGCTTTCATCTTAAAAACACTGACTTCTAGAAAACCCAAGCTTTAATGTCATGTGTGATTTTGCTTTCTTTGAGGAGTGGAAAATGCCACACACTCTGGCATGTGCACAGGACTGAGTCACAAGGGAGAAAATAAACAGTCGTCTTTCTTGGTTTGATCTATGTACATCTGTTTCCTGGGAGAGAGGTGAAATGGGATATTTACTTGGGTAAGTGCTGTGAGCCAGATGCATGCCGCTGTGAAATAAATAAAAAATGATATTAAAATTAACTATGTAGAAGGGATTTGGAGCTGGGCTTTTAATCAGAAACTGGAGGGGTTTTGTACGGTATGCGCCACAAGACTATGAATATTCTCATCTCTCAAGTTTCCAAATGAAATGTCAGATCCATCAGAGGAAAAAAAACCAAACTCCTTGCTTTTAATGAGATTGGGATTTCCCTCTGTGCCTGACAGGGCTGCTCTACCAATCTGGCTGTTGGCCGCGGTTTGGAGGAAAACCAGACGCGAGTGAGCGGCTGCCACTCGAGCTGGAACACAGACATGGGACAGACGTGACCGAGGACTCAGGATGCTGCCCCAGCACCTCTATTTCATGTCTAAGAACACCCGCTCCAGGGGTATGTGACGTGTGGTCCTCGGTGAAGTCAGGACTTCAGAAAGGACTTGCATGTCACTGCTAAGAGTAAATGATGATTCCATCACTGTCCACAATCAGTTGTGGGAGAAGAATCATAGAACAGTTTGGGTTGGAAGGGATCTCAAAAGATTATCAAGTTCCACCCCTCTATCAGATGCACCTCTGCTTTCAGCAGCTCAAAGATGAATATTAGAAGAATTAAAAGAAGAAATTAATAGCCACATTTTAGCAAAGTGGGTTATTCATCATTACGGGGCTTGCTGAGGGACAAAGTTCATTCTCTGTCACCTGGTGTCTTTAAGTCAAGATGGGATGTCTCACCAGAATATATGTTCTGGTTTAAACTCACGTTGTTGAGCTCAGAAAAGAAATTGCTCTGTGATATCGCACAGCAGGAAATGCGACTTGATGGCTGTAATTGTGTTCCTACCTGTCTTTAAAATCTATCGATCTGTGAAAATAATTGCCACAGTTTTCTGATTTTCCTGATGTTTGATGGTAGCTAAGAAATCCTTCTGTCTCTTGTGGCCTAGGTCGCCCTACAAGAATTTCCTCTTTGCATTGAACAGCAATTAGAAAAACAACATATTGATCCAACATAACCAAAGAATATTTTTAAATGGATCTTTGCTGTTTGATATGTTATGATATGATATGGGGGTTTTTTCTGCACTTGTCCAGTGGAATCTGGCTGTCAGGACTACTCAGCACCATCCCGTGGGTGGGTCTTGGAACTCTGGTGTGCAGAGAAACACCGGCACTTTCTGACTTATTTGACTTAATTGCCATCACATCACTATCGCTCTACTGATCTGACTAAAAATGTGCACATACAGCAAGCTGTGTCCTAATCCGGGCTGAAGAGTAAAAATAGAAAGTTGTTTTCACTTGATACACAAAGACAGGCAGGAACAGGTAGGAAAGAATCAAGAGTCACAGAATCATGAAATGGTTTGGGTNGTTCAAGAGATTCTCCACTCCTGGGATCATCTCTGTGACCTCCTCTGGACTCTCTCCAACATCTCCATGTTCTCGCTGTGCTGAGGACTCCAGAACTGGACACAGGACTCCAGATGGGGTCCCAGAGCAGAGCAGAGGGGCAGAATCCCCTCTCTCACCCTGCTGGTCCCGCTGCTTTGGAACCAGGACAGGATACATTTGGTTTCTGGGCTGCAAACCCACCAGAAGAGGAGTTTGTTTAACTTTTCCATTCAACCGCTCTCATCCTGTGCAGCACTCGGCTCCGTGAGTTGCTGCTTTGGGAGCTGCGTGTGCCCACACCATCCAGGAATTTCTCAGCACCTTTCAAAACACTCTGTGAGCGGAGGCAGCTGGTGCCGTTTCTGAGTCTAAGCGCTACATAAATGGTGCAGAGATCTCGTCTGGGTCTGCCAGCACACGGGAAGTGTTTCTCTCTCTCTCTCTCAACCAGGCAACCCCTGCTAACGTACTGAAACACAGGATTGCATTTAGCATTTTAAAAGCAGAGCCACTCTCCTCCTGCGCATCAAGCCTGCTCCTTCCTATCGCCGAGACCTGCATGTTTTGTCCTCCCAGTTATCGCTGTGGAAACTCAAACATGATATTAGTTTAATTAGAGATCAACTCCTTTTATGGAATGCAAATGCCCTATCCGACTAAATCCCCCTTCTGAAGTTGGCAGATGCAAATTAAATCCTGTGCACTGAAGTGTAATTTGGCTTTGAACACTCTTAAAGGCCCTCAGTGATTCAGTGGGTGGAGGGGAATTAGTCTTAAGCTGCATTTGTTGCTTTCTCCTCCCTTAATTTGTTTATACGAATGCTACTGAAGCAATATTGAATGTAGACAAATTGCCAAGTGACACACATGAATGAAAGCCAAGGTTTCCCTGCTAGGTTTCTGGAGCTGTAAATAATGCAGGTCCAGTCTACCTGAAATAATGGGAAATAATGGCCCATCTGCCACTTCACGTCCCGTCACGCTCTCAGTGACCTGCAGGCTCGGGATGGCCAAGAGCTCCTTCCGCAGTCACACAAGGGCAGCAGTGCCGGCACGGAGCATTCCAAAAGCCCCTTTTCTCAGTGAAATACCTGTTAACGTCCTCAGCCTCATGGATGACTTGGGAATCCCTATCCCACTTGGAGAACCCTTGAAGCTCTCTATACTGATGATAGAATCAGAACTGCTTGGATGGAAAAGACCTTTGAGAACATCAGGTTCAATCATACCTGTCCACGACTGAACCACTCCTGAGCACCTTGTCAACCTATCTTTTATACCCCTCCAGGGATGTGGACTCCACCACCTCCCTGGGCAGCCTCTGCCAGGGTTGAGAACATTTCAGTGAAATTTTTTTCCCAATATCCAATCTAAACCCCCCCTGGTGCAACCTGAGGCCATTTCCTCTCATCCTGCCACTTGTTACTTGAGAGAAGAGACCCCCACCCACCTCACCACAACCTCCTCTCAGGCAGCTGTAGACAATGATAAGGTCTCCCCTCACCCTCCTCTTCTCCAGGTGAAACGACCACAGTTCCCTCAGCCAATCCTCATAAGACTTTGCTCCAGACCCTTCACCAGCTTTGTTCATGCACTAAGCTGGTTCCTCCAGGCCCAATCTTTCCCTGGTGGGAAACTTGTAGTGTTTTTGTCTAGGATTGCAAAGATAAGAGGGGTTGCAGGAGACTCTTAGCAGCTCACACTGTTCCTCAGCTTCTTTAAATTAACAGACAACATAGACTTTTTTTGCAGAAACGAACTCTGACAATCTTCCAGTGCTGCTCCAATGGTTGCCATATAAAGCCAGCCAACAGGTACTATCGTGAATTGACCCTTTTATTTTCCTCTACTGCATTTATCGGAAGTAGATGATTATGATTTTGCAAGACAAATATCACAATATTAGTCTGATCACATTATTGAATCATGGAATGGTTTAGGTTAGAAGGGATCTCAAAGCCCATCCAGTCCCACCCCTGCCATGGGTAGGGACACCTCCCACTGGATCAGGGGCTCCAAGCCCCAACCAACCTGCCCTTGAACCCCTCCAGGGATGGGGCAGCCACCACTGCTCTGGGCAACCTGGCCCAGGGCCTCTCCACCCTCACAGCAAAACATTTCTCCCTAAGAACTCACCTCAATCTCCCCTCTTTCAGCTCAAAACTGCTCCCCTCATCCTCTCCCTGCACCCCTTGATCCAGAGCCCCTCCCCAGTTTTCCTGGAGCCCCTTTCAGCACTGGAAGCTGCTCTAAGGTCTACCTGGAGCCTTCTCTTCTCCAGGCTGAACAACCCCAACTCTCTCAGTCTGTCCCCATGAGGGAGGTGCTCCAGCCATGGAATCATCTCCGTGGTCTCCTCTGGACTCAGTCCAACAGCTCCCTGTGCTCACACCAGCCCGATCAATCCTTTTCCTCCATCCATTGCAACTGAAGCCAGGGGTGGCTTAAGCCAGCCCCAACAGATTAATTACAGACCATAGCCAGCAGTTCTCTCAATTCCCTTCCATCAGACACTGATCCAGCCTGAGTATCTTTCCTTCAGCGCAATATTTTTCTACAGAGTTTATTTTAGAGTCTCTCTTTCCTCCCGTGTTCTTCCCATCTCTGATGATTTATTCTTGGGTCTGAATTCGACGTGTGTGTTCATCTCAGCAGCAGACGTATGATCACACCGCACAAACTGCTTGTGTCCCACTCTCACCAAATGGCTTTCATCCAGTCCTTTCAGATAGTTTATTTTTTTTATAAGGAGCAATTTATAGCCTCCCGTGTGCTACAGTGAACCAAACAGGAGAACCCGCAGGTAACACGCACTTCAATTCCCGCTCCTGGTTTTCTGCTGAGCATTTTAACAACCGAGCAAATAAATGCCTTTCAATTACATGCTTGTTGCAGACACTCCCTGCTTATGTTTTATAACAATGATTTCGGATCAAGAGGTTTGCAGCTAAAGGGATAAACATTTAGCCCAGATAAGCAGATTTGTCGAAATTATTGTTATCCGGAGCTGGTTTGATTCATTAGGACCCAGCAGTGGACAGCTCGGGAAATCCAACGGGGATAAATTCATCCCTCCAAAGTGAAATCTGCTAAGGGATGAGGCTGAATTATGTTATATTCATAATAGCATTTCCTTCTGCTATTCAATGTGGCAAAAATAACCATGTGAACAAAATGATTTTCTCCACCAGTCTTCCTGACCTCAACCAAGACCTGACACGCACTTGCAAGGGGACTTTTGGGTCCTCCCAGTAGCAGAAGAGGGGAAGAAAAGATTCAGAACCAAAGTGCAGTGAGATCCTGGGAAAAGGGCCGTGTGAGTTAGCAGAATCATAAAATGGTTTGGGTTTGTAGGTACCTTTAATGGTCACCGGATCCAACTCCCCTGCAACAAGCAGGGATGTCATCAACTTAATCAGATCACCCAGGGCCCCAGCCAACCTGAACCTAATGCTTCCAGGGACAGGGCCTCCACTGCCTCCTCGGGCAGCCTGGGCCAGCGTTTCACCCTCGCAGTGTAACAGATTTCTTCCTCATATCCAGTCTAAATCTCCCCTCCCTTAGTTTAAAACCATTGCTCCTAGTCCTGCCACAACAGGCTTTGATAAAAAGTCCCTCCCCAGCTNTGCCTTCCAAGCTTTCCCGGAGTCCCTTTCAACACTGGAAGCTGCTCCAAGGTCTCCCTGGATCCTTCTCTTCTCCAGGCTGAACAGCCCCAACTCTCAGCCTGTCCTTATGTGGGAGATGCTCCAGCCCTTGGATCATCTCTGTGGCCTCCTCTGGACCCACAGATGATACTGATCCCAGAGCACTGATATTCTCAGTTCGTTATGGTAACACTTTTAACATTTCGCTGCAGCCCATATCTGCACAGAGACTTCTCTGATCCTGGAGACGGGCTCACCACATCTTGTTTGAAGACTTCCACCATTCCTATTATGTCCTAACAGCTCTTCTTTTTATATTTATGCCTCTCCCTGTGTCTCGCGGTCTCGCTCTATCCTCTATCTCCTTTGATTCTGTTTCACAAGCAATTTTTTCCATAGAGGAACATTCTTCTGGGAGAGGGTTGAGTGCCGATGTGTCCTCTGCAGTAGGGTACCCAGTTCCCAGAGGAGAAAGTCACCTAGGAAGTCCTCATACATCATGCTGTTCCCATCTTCTAATCTATGAGCGGGCCAGGGGAGAAGGCCACTGCCATAAAGCTCAGACAAGGGTGGGCAGCAAAGCATGAGCTTGTCACGGAATTAGCGCCAGGGCTAGATGGGCAATCAATCAGAGTTACGGCGCGCTCTCCTTGTGGGCAGCTGATGGATAATACCCCCAATCAATAACTAAAGAGGGGGGGAGAGAAGAAAGGGATTTGATTTAATATTCGCCTAGGCTTTGTAGAAAAGTAAGATTTATTGCAACATAAAAAAACAAATTTAGCCTCTAGCTTAATAGCCAATTGGTCCCTGTGATATTGCTGGAATTATATTTACTGTGCATCCTAATACAAAGACATTAATATCCGTGTACCTGCTCAGCCATGTCATGCTGGATATTAGCCAGCGCAAGGCATTCATCTGGTCTTGACTTGTGAATAGCTTGCTTAAGGAAACATTTTCTTTATTTCATTTAACATTTTGAATCCATAAGAGGTTTTCAAACGACAGTCGATATTAGCAAGGTCTCAGGACCTGAGGTGGCACGACCCAGTATCACTGGAGCTGTGCATGTGAGCCTGAATTCATGGCAGGGCGGCAAGGAGGTTGTGGAGAGGAGGGAGCTGGGCTCTTCTCCCAAGGGACAGGGGACAGGACAAGAGGGAATGGCCTCAACTCCATCGGGGGAGGTTTAGGCTGAACATTAGGAAAAAGTTTTTCACAGAAAGGGTCATTGGGCACTGGCAGAGGCTGCCCAGGGAGGGGGTTGAGTCACCTTCCCTAGAGGTGTTTAAGGGACAAGTGGACGAGGTGCTGAGGAACACGGTTTAGTGTTTGATAGGAATGGTTGGACTCGATGATCTGGTGAGTCTCTTCCAACCTGGATATTCTATGATTCTATGCAGCTGGCAGCTCCTGAACTGGCAAAAAACACTGGATGCTTCTGCTCTCCCTGGGCTGTTGTATTTGAGATACTAAGTTATGAAATCACACAAGGCTTTTCCTTTTCTCTTGCCTTCCAGGATCCCTTAGATCCAGGCCTCTTCTGTTCTGGAGGGCTTCTGCTCCATGGGATGCAGCTCACAGGGATCTGCACAAGCTTTGCACGACTGCAGATACTGCATGGAATGAGACTAAAGACAGAAAAGGCAAATGATCCAGTTCCAAATAAAATTGTCTTATAAAGGTTGGATTTTATACGTTGTATTTTTTTATGCATGATCAACTAAGGCAGGGGCAAATCAAGCATAGCCTTTAGCTTCACCTACTAATCCTTATTCTTGGCAAAAAAAGCAACGGAAAACAGTAAATGCTGGCGAAATCAGACTTTAGTTGTGGTGAATCCTGACAGAGAACACAGTAACAGGTGATTTGATGCTGATTTCAGTAATTAGAGTACTTAGCCAGAAGCAGATCTCCCCTCATAGTCGTGTTTGCTGTCAGATCAGTGCGAAACTCCAACTTATCTCAGTTCTCAACAGATTGGCTGCATCTGCAGAACTCGACCCAATCGCACAGTTCTGAGCTTTTAAGCTCTAGTCAGGTCAAGTTGAAAAAAAAGGTGACAGTCCTGAGGGTATTATAATATCCATAACCAGACCTTAGAGCAGCTTCCAGTACTGAAAAGGGCTCCAGGAAAACTAGGGAGGGACTCTGGGTCAGGCAGTGCAGGGATGGGACGAAGGGGAATGTTTTATAGCTGAAAGAGAGGAGATTGAGAAGATATCTTAGGAATAAATGTTTTGCTGTGAGGGTGGGGAGGTCCTGGCCCAGGTTGCCCAGAGCAGTGGTGGCTGCCCCGTCCCTGGAGGGGTTCAAGGCCAGGTTGGATGGGGCTTGGAGCCCCTGATCCCGTGGGAGGTGTCCCTGCCCATGGCAGATGTGGGACTGGATGGGCTTTGAGGTCCCTTCTGAACCAAAGCATTCCATGATACTGTGATGCTAAAATCCAAATACAATCCCCCTCCTGGCACAGGACACAAGGCTGACACATGAATTCTGCCAAACAGTTGACCTTTTGAACCAATACGCCTCGCATAGCAGGAAGACTAATGCCCCTCGGCTTAAGAATTACTCCATGCGCGACCCGAGCTATGGAGTAAATTGTCTAAATAATTCCCGTAATATCTCCTGGCCTTCAACTCCATTGCCCGCGTTTATTCGTTGGCCTGAAATGCATGTCGTCAATTTGTGGCAAAGTGCAAGGTGCATTCAGACCATCAGGGCTCTCATTTAACAGCGTTTTATACCAGATTTGTAGAATTACAGGTGGAAACGCAAAAGGCAGAGCAACAGCAACTCAGACCTGCACCTCAGCCAGAACATCACAGACTCTTCGCTCCCAGTTCATGGGAAAGAAATAAATACATCCACAGCGGGAAAGTTACTAAAGACAGTTGAAAAATAAATATGACGTGTGTCACCATGGGCTGCTGATAGAACCTTCATGACTAGAAAAATCAGCTCTATTTTCCTCCCAGCAAATGTCAGATGTTTTAGGAATGGTTTGTTCTGCTGATTATTTCCGTTAAATGAGTCCTAGTGCAATTACGAAGCCTGTGATCTAGAGCTAATCCCTGGCTCCCATCTCTGCAATCTGATCTCAATCTTGGCAGGAATCATTGTGTTCAGACTCCTAAAAATTCAACGTGGGGTAGACAAAGCTCCATAAATGTTCTGAGGTCGGAAATGAATGCATATTTATTGCAACAATAGCTGTATTACCAACCATTCACAGCTCCAAGAGCAAAACACAGGAGTTTCTTCAGAAATAAAACCAAACAGATGTCTCCAATGAACACAGTTATCGCATCGGCAGAATATTTCTTTCAGTAATCTCCCTAGTAATTAATTTTTCTCTTATCACGAAAGCCATTTCAGAGACTGGGAGGAAGAAAACCTTGTTTTTCTCACCGGTCTCCACGCCGATCCCAGGATCACAGCCCGTCTCACGCAAAGGCGGCTTCGGAATGGAGAAGTCACTGGAGACAGTTCTCCTCAGCCACTCACCGCAGCGCCCCGCAGCCCCCATTGTCTTCCTGCAGAGACAGAGATAACAACGAGTTTTTCCCACCATAAAAGCGAGTTCAAAAAAGCATTTACCTGTAACAACAAAAGCAAGCGGATAAATAAGACTAAGGCGCACGTGGTGTTTAGGATAACATGCAATTAAAGGATTAAAAATTCATACATTTCGATGGGAAATGGCATTGAAATCGCTGAGCCGTTAATGACTTTGAATGAAAGAGGGGCTTATCTCTTCACTCAACCGGAGCGTTCAGAACCAAGATAGACCTTTTATAGGTTTTAATTGTTTCATTAATGACACGCCGGAGATGTGCTCCTGCCAGAGAAGTTTTTGTTACTCCAGCGACTAAAGGAAACTTTTCTAACCTTGCTATTATTGCCCTGGGTGGTGGAACTGCCTGGGGAGGATGAGCAAGGGGAGGAAGACCTTTCTTCATCCTTTCTAGCTTTTTAACCCACCACTGTCTTTCTTTAAGAGCTGGAAGGAGTTGCGTGAGCACGGTCCACAGCCCAGTCTCTCCAGAGCCTGATCAGGAGATGTCTAGACATAAGAGAATCACAGAATGTCCTGAGCTGGAAGGGACCCACAAGGATCATCGAGTGCAGCTCCTGTCCCTGCACAGGACACCCCAACATTCATACTGTGGGGCTGAGGGCACTGGCCAGACGCTTGGAATACTTGTCAGGCTTGGAGCTGTGGCTGNGTGTCCGCTTCCTCGATACCAATCCTTCTGTGTCCTCATTTCATTCAGCTGAGCCCTTCTGTTGCCATCGGCTTTTACTAGGAGAAAATCACTCCTTTCAACAGGGGAACGCTAAACTTAAGCCCTTTCTGGTCCTCACAGAAAGGCTCGGAGAAGATTTATGGGATCATAGAACCATAGAACGGCTTGGGTTGGAAGGGACCTTAAAGATCATCCAATTCCAACCCCCCTGCTATGGGGACACCTCTCACCAGACCAGGGTGCTCCAAGCCCCATCCAACCTGGCCTTGAACCCATCCAGGGATGGGGCAGCCACTTCTCTGGGCAACCTGGCCTGGGGCCTCCCCATCCTCACAGGAATAACTTCTTCCTAATGCCCAATCTAAATCTTCCCCCTTCCAATTTAAAGCCGTTATCCTATCCCTCCACTCCCTTGTAAGAAGTCCCTCCTCAGCTTTCTTTTGAGCCCCCTCTGGGTCCTTGAAGGCGGTTATAAGAGACACGAGGCTTTCTGCTGACTGACTGTCACCCCTTCCACATTACTTTTTAAGCTCCTCTGTTATTTTTAGGAAGACAGACAGGCAATCAGCTCGCCGGGCGTGCAGGCAGAAGGAGATAAACAGGAGGCAGAGGAATCCATACCAGCATCTCGCTGTCCATCTCTCTTAAGAAGCAGTGTTTTAAACATCACTCTTCTCACAGCCATAAAGACAAGACGACCGATGGTTGTTATAAAGCAAGCGGTGAGTGATCACACAAATGGCAAGAGTGGAGCTCTGGGAGAAGCCTCAGCTCTTGGAGAAGCACAGCAGGATGGCAACTGGACAAGAGCCAGGTCCCAATTAGAGATAAGGCTGAGGTCTCACAGATGCCGCGCAAGCCACTGGCAGCGGAGAGCTCTGTTCTCATCATGTTAGAGAAGAGGCCTGATTTTTGTTATTTCTGGACGATGATGGGCACCCTTGATAGAATTCTAATTTGGCCGTTCAGTTTGTAGCACTCAATGACTCTTTCTTTCGTAATTGGGACCGCAAACAGCAAAAAGGATCTCGCTTCCAGTATCCAAAGACACAAAATAAACAAAACAACAAGAAATCATCTAATGAGAGGGATCAATCAGTCATAATTATAGCCTGAGAGATGAAAACTAAGGGAAGCAATCGAGGTGTGGAAGGAGGGAACTGGAAAGAGTTTTCTGAGCTTAACATCTGGTCAGCTGCACAGTTTCTAATAAGCGTCAGATAAATTTGCTTCTCTGCAGGGGTGGGAATTAGCCACTGACGGCGTTTGCTGTGGATTCCCTCAGCCTCCAACATACAGCGTGCAGAGAGCTGTTCGTACAGCTGCACAGTTCTCCTGTCCTACCGAAAGGGGTTTAAGTGTGATTTTAGTGGGATCTTTTCCCCCTTATTTTAATCTTGTGCTGTCGTTATGGATGACTGAGGTCCGGAACTACGTATATCTGGGTAAATAAGCGAGGAATTACTGAACAGATAAGAGCTGTACCAGCTTTTCCCAGCAACAGACCTTTCCCTGCAGGCCAGCACTGCAAAGGGGGACAACAGAGACCTGGCAGCTCTGACTTGTGCTCCCATCAGCTCTGATGGGATTCAATGCTCTCGATGGACTTTTCCAACTGAAACCATTCTATGATTCTATTAGAAGGGTTCAAAGGAACTTGAGTTATTACGCTGATCCCCCCCCCCCCAAAATAAATTAATAGGTTCAGAGAATGGTTTGGGTTGGAAGGGACCTCTAAGCCCATCCAGTTCCACCCCTGCCATGGGCAGGGACACATCCCACTGCATCAGGGGCTCCAAGCCCCATCCAGCCTGGCCGTGAACCCCTCCAGGGCTGGGGCAGCCACCACTGCTCTGGGCAACCTGGGCCAGGGCCTCCTCACTCTCATCATCAAGAATTTCTTCCAAATATCTAATCCAAATCTTCCCTGTTGCAATTTAAAGCCATTCCCCTTCATCCTATCACTCCATGCCCTTCAAAAAAAAGTCCCTCCCCAGCATTCCTGGAGCCTCTTTCAGCACTGGAAGCTGCTCTAAGATCTCCCTGCAGCCTTCTCCTCTCCAGGTTGAACAACCTCAGCTCTCTCAGCCTGTCCTCATACAGGAGGTGCTCCACTATTGGATCATCTCCATGGCCTCCTCTGGACCTGTTTGAGCATTTCCATATCCTTATTATGTTGGGGACTCCAGAACAGAATCACAGAATCACCGGGTTGGAAGAGACCCATCGGATCATCGAGTCCAACCATTCCCACCAAACACTAAACCATGTCCCTCAGGACCTCGTCTACTCGTGACACAGGACACAGGATTGAAGGTGGGGTCTCACCAGAGTGGAGCTCAATGCTCTCCCTCGCCCTGCTGCCCACGCTTCTCCTGACGCAGCCCAGGCCAAGGTTCCTCCTGGGCTGCGAGCGCACGTTGTTAGTATTGAGGTAAGTGCTTAAAAGCAGCAGTGCCACCTTGAAACGGGGCCACTGCGGTTGTAACTCCTGCGACTGCTGTAATAAAGACCATTTGTCTTCTCTGAATTTTAACGCACTGATGCAGCACGTCTCCACGATTGGAAAATACCAAGAGGTGAATTTTTTTAAATTACTTTTTTATTGGCATTTTCACTTTTTAAATATAAACATCATCTGGTTCACATTACTCAGTCAGCCACAAAGGAAACGGTAATAAGTTTTGTTGATATTATTTTTCTCTGAGGGATTAACAAGGATAATATTTATATACGTATTAAGAGATTGGTGCGGACCCTCAGGCAGAGCGGCAAAGAGAATAAGAAATATCAGCAGCATCAAAACAAGTTGCAGGTGCCTGGCCACGACTGCACAGCAGCGGGATGGCAGGACCAAGGGCACGGGAAGGACATCGCTTTGGGGACTGGCACTGGAATGCTCTCAGCTAAATCATCTTGTGCTGCTCACCACAACGGGACCGTTTGCCTAGAGAGATTCCAACAGCTTCCATCTGATCAGCTACCGCGGGCTGAAGATCCAGGGCCAAAGAGAACAGCTGTATTTCAGCAGGAAAAACAAGGGAGGAATTGGCCTCTAAAGAAAAGATTGGGTTTCTTATATCCTAATTCCCTGTTAGTCTGACCTGGTACGTGTTACAAGGACACGTAGTGACAGGACTACCGGAGTGACTTTAAATTGGAAGTGGGGAGATCTAGATTGGACATTAGGAAGCAATTCTTCATGGTGACGGTGGGGAGGCCCTGGACCAGGTTGCCCAGAGCAGGGGTGGCTGCCCCATCCCTGGAGGGGTTCAAGGGCAGGTTGGATGGGGCTTGGAGCCCCTGATGCAGTGGGAGGTGTCCCTGCCCATGGCAGAGGTGGAACTAGATGGCTTTGAGGTCCCTTCCAACCCAAAGCATTCGATGATTCTATATTAATGATTAAAATCAGTGTTATTGCACTGTCTGGGGATTCCAGCTCCAACCAAAGACCCTTTTTTCAGGGTGCAAACCCCACAACCCGAGCCATACACCCACTCTTCAAAGTACAACTTTGGAACCCTCTAAATTAGGAGACAAGTCAGTACAGTTGGTCTCTGCAGAAAAGAGTAAGAGATGGGGACTTTCAGTGTGAGACTATCTGAGGACTAAAGCTGGCTTTTGTAGGGCATCCTCCTGCTTTCATTTGGTGAAGAGACTTTGAGCACTGGATGATCCTTTGAGCACCCTGACCCAGTAGAAGGTGTCCCTGCCCATGACAGGGGTTGGAACTGGACGGGCTTAGTGTCCCTTCCAATCCAAACCATTCTGTGATTCTGTNGAACCCATCAGGAACACGTGATGCCATGTGCAAAGAGAAGCCTCACGCAGAAACAGAACTTCTACAGCTGGAGTTAGGCTGAGCTCTTCCTCAGCACTGGTGTGGCCAGCAGGACACAGTGATCGTGCCCCTGTATTCGGTGCTGGTGAAGCCGCACCTCAAATCCTGGTTTCAGTTTTGGGCCCCTCACTACAAGTAAGAACATGAGGGCTGGAGCACATCAGGAGAATGAGAACAGAGCTGGGGAAGGATCTGCAGGCCAGGGGTTCTGGGAGCAGCTCAGGGACCTGGTGGAGAAGAAAAGGCTGAGGGGAGATCTCACTGCTTTCTGCAGCTTCCAGAAACGAGGTTTTGGTGAGGTGAGAGCTGGGCTCTTCTGACAAGTAACAAGAGACAGAATGAGAGGAAACAGCCTCAAGTTGCACTGAGTAGGTTTAGATTGGATATCAGCAAAAAGTCTTTACTGACAGAGCGGTGAAGCCCTGGCAGAGGCTGCCCAGGGCAGATGTGGTGTCTCCAACCCTGGAGGGGTTCGGAAAACATGTGGATGTGGCACTTCAGGACATGGTTTAGTGAGCACAGTGGGGTTGGACTGGATAAAGGTCTTTTCAGCCTTCATGACCCTGTAATTCTTCCAGCACACTGGTGTGGGCATGGGAGAGACAGTGATAAGATCATGAGAGGAGGGGATAAAATCACCTGCCTGAGGTGGTGGGAGGCAGAGGCCAGGAAAGCTGCCACTGCCCTGAGGCAGGAGAGGGAAGGTGCTGCTGGCAGACCCTGGAGCTGGGCTCTCCCCTGCTCCCTCCTTGCCTCGTACCACCCTTGCTCTGCGGGCGCAGGACCAGCTCGTGGTGATGGTGCCACAGGGAAACTGCACAAACGCCCTTGCTGGCATCGGCCGGGGTGTGCCTGGATGGAGTAACGGGTGTATCAGGGCCTGGGGGCAGCTCCAGGAGGCTCTAATCAAATTTATGAAAACCTTTGGGGTCAAAAGAGTAATAAAATAACAGAGGACAAGTCCAGGCTGCCTCTTCGCACTTTCCACCTCTCTAGTCATTTTATCCTTCCTTGCCACAAAATCAGCTCGCTTCAACCTGACCTTGTAATGTGACAGCTCTGTTCAGCCTGGCAAAATTAAGATGATTTGTCCCCCTTCATGTTCCTGCACTTCCTTTCACTCCGCTCCTCTGAAATGTTTGCTTCAAGCTCAGGGCTCCCTAATTGTATTCCAATGGAGACGAAGCTCATGATTAAAACTCCAACGCAAGCCTATCCGGGCTTGAGCAGCACA
>WAAB01007958.1:32456-56430 GCA_013389865.1 Piaya cayana
GGATGAGAGGGAATGGCCTCGAGATCTGCCAGGGGAGGTTTAAACTGAACATTAGGAAAAAAAATTTTCACGGAAAGGGTCATTGGGTACTGGCAGAATCTGCCCAGGGAGGGGGTTGAGTCACCTTCCCTGGAGGTGTTTAAGGGACGGGTGGAC
Organism: Piaya cayana; assembly: GCA_013389865.1. Taxonomy (NCBI): domain Eukaryota; kingdom Metazoa; phylum Chordata; class Aves; order Cuculiformes; family Coccyzidae; genus Piaya; species Piaya cayana. The sequence continues at coordinate 32,613 of WAAB01007958.1, forward strand.
GAGGTGCTGAGGGACATGGTTTAGTGTTTGATAGGAATGGTTGGACTCGATGATCCGGTGGGTCTCTTCCAACCCAGTGATTCTATGATTCATGGTCAGAATATACCTAGGAGGAAGAGTTTTAGGCTACACCCCTGTTATCCTGGGAACTTGCTAAGGAGTCAGAGCAGGTCATCAGCCTTGTTCCCACTGGATACTGGTGACGTGCACTTCATCTTACTTTTTGCTATAGTCTGCCTTAAATGTTGCTTTTCCTCCGATATTATGTACAAAGACTAACTTTTTTAGGAATAAAACCCCAGCCTCCTTAACAGCACCATCACTGAATCCAACTGGGCCCAAGAGCAGCCAGTGAGTCAGCTCGGATATCCCTGTATCCACACAAATACACGACCAGACGCAGCAGCACACACACGGAAGCTCCTCCTCCACGACCTCCCCATCCATATTCCAAGAAAGTATCTCAATTACAGATTCAACGGGATCATCTCATTTGCTCGCTGGATTCCCCCCGCTCAGTCGGCTCCACTCCAAGCGCGCTCCCTGCCATCTGCTCAGCCCCTGCCTGACGCTGCCTCGCAGCTCAACTCTTCTTCCTTACGACCGTTGAGCAATTTAGCTGTGAAATTGCCCTGTGCAGCAGTAGATCACTTTTCATCTGGAAAATGTGCAATATCGCATCTTAAAGAGATACGATACAGAATATACAGCGTAGCCTGGGTTTTGAGGAGGTTTGAAAGCACTCGGGGGTTACTGATAATTTTGATGAGAACTGTAGGTTTTTTGGTCCTTGTCATGTTCGAGAGAGAGAGAAAAATGTAGGGAAAGTCAGAGCGGTCAGAGCAGGCAAATTTACATTCCAAGATTACAACAGCAAAGCCTTCAGCATAACTGCATTAAAAATGTGTTTATCCCATGGAACATCGCTGCTTTGTGCTATTTTCCCTTTAGAAATCATTATCTTGCCCTCTCCGCTGCGCATTGTGAATTATTTCCTGTGAGAACCGTGCATCCAGCCTGGAGATTCTGCCCAGGTTCGTTTAAAGTTTCCCGAAGGTTCATGAACTTGTTTGAGTGTCTGGGCTGATTTATGGGCTTGATGTGAGCACAGGTGAGACTCATCGGCCTCTGCTTGAGATTCTGGGTTCATTCTCGCTCAAACCTCAAAGCGAAGCTTACGGAACACGAACCTTCCTAAACTGCTCATCAATCAAATCTTTGTACAAATTTTTGCAATAATGAAGCAGTGAGAGGTCCCTGTGCTGGGGATGTTTCCATCCTGGAAGACAACACGGAAATGATTTTGCTGCAGGTTCCCACCATGGAAGGACTGGAAACCACAGAGCTGGTTATACTGTCTGTGTTTTACCTTGCTGCAAATGTTAGTTCTGCGTGGTTTTAATAGGAGGGCTTGGGGAATTACAGAATCACCAGGTTGGAAAAGACCCACCAGATCATGGAGTCCAACCATTCCCATCAATCACTAAATCATGTCCCTCAGCACCTCGTCCACCCATCCCCTAAACCCCTCCCGGGAAGGTGACTCAACCCCCTCCCTGGGCAGCCTCTGACAGTGCCCAATGACCCTTTCCATGAAAAACCTTTTCCTGATGTTCAGCCTGAACCTCCCCTGGAGGAGCTTGAGGCCATTCCCTCTCGTCCTGTCCCCTGTCCCTTGGGAGAAGAGCCCAGCTCCCTCCTCTCCACAACCTCCNGAATGCTGCCAAGGTAGCAAAAGTATCATAAAATAGTTTGGGTTGGAAGGGACCTCAAAGCCCATCCAGTCCCACCCCTGCCATGGGCAGGGACACCTCCCACTGGATCAGGGGCTCCAAACCCCATCCAACCTGGCCTTGAACCCCTCCAGGGATGGGGCAGCCACCACTGCTCTGGGCAGCCTGGGCCAGCCCACCCTCACAGCAAAACTTTTCTCCCTAGGATCTCATCTCAATCTCTCCTCTTGCAGCTGCAAACCATTCTGCCTGTCCTGTCCCTGCACTCCCTGTTCAAGAGCCCCTCCCCAGCTTTCCTGGAGCTCCTTTCAGCACTGGAAGCTGCTCTAAGTTCTGCCTGGAGGCTTCTCTTCTCCAGGCTGAACAATTCCACCTCTCTCAAGCACAGCTTTGATACAGTTTAAGATGCTAGAAGGAAATGTCAATCCCGGCTTTCCTGTAGGCTTATGTTCTGTATGTTTATATAAAAAGACCACGGTGGCAAAATAAAAACTCCCCTGAAACAAAAGGACTAACACATTCTGTTTCAGAAACAACATAAGACAGTTTGAAAATAATAATGCTTTTCTCTTGGTAAGAGATGTGTTGATGTGGCTCCTTTCCCTTGAACAGTCCCAGAATGACAGATCAGTGCTTCTCCCCAGCAGTCAGCAGTGTCCTCTACTGCTCAGAACCCCTGACTCTACTGGCTTCTCCAACCTTATCCCTTTCCATGATGAGAGATGCTACAAGGTACCAACTTCTCCTCCTGGGTAGCAGGAACGGACCCCAACAGTGCATTATTTTATCAGGAACCCTTTGATGGAAGTCATTTCCCTGCTTTCTACTAAAAAAGTTGCTGAAATGGGACTACTCCAACTCAACCCCCAACCTCTACCCAGGGCACAACCGGGTGAGAGGTTTCCTCCCCTTTTCCCATTGGAAAGTGCATGTGGAGCATCTTATCTGGCGTTTATGGGAATGAGTGCAGGAGATACGGGGGGAGGGAAAGGTTGGTGTTCTAAGGTGACACCAGAAGGAGCAGCTCCCCTCCTTGCCAGCCCTCACCCAACGTCCTGGTTCGGAAACCTTTGCACTGCCCTTTTAACTGAGTATGAAGATAATTAAATTTTGCGGTGTGGTTACACCTCAGTAAATATTGTCTATAAAAATCAATTGGTATTTTACTGTACTAATGTATAATAACGATTCTTATAAATCTAAATTATCCTTATAAATCTAAATTAAATGCCTAGGTTTAAAAGTATTTAGGACATTTAATTAATAAAGTGTTACCAAATAACCATTACTAATCTGTTTACTTCAAGCCTGATTTCCATTTCCAAAGGATTTATTTCTCAGCAGTCTGTGTGGGAGGGGAGGAGTGAAAGAATGTGAAAGGGCTTTAAAAAGCTGCTGCAGGTACCAGCAACGTTCCGAGACTGCCCAGAAAATTCCCTCCTCCTTTCCTCCCCATGAAGAAATATGGGTGTGCTGGAACCAGGACTTTTCAAAGCAAAAGTTTCACTCTGATCCATCAGTAATTTAAGTGCTCGAAAAGGCTGAAACATCCTGTTTTGTTATTTTCCTTATTAAAATGCTCTGGCTTTCTGTTCAGGCTGATTTTTCCCATTCAGAATTTAACTTAATTTAATAAAACCCGAGAAAATAATTAAGGATGGAAAGGTCAAGGCCAAAAAGCACTTATCTAAATACAGTCTGGAAAGGGACTCCGGGAAAGCTGGGGAGGGGTTCTTGAGCAGGGAGGGCAGGGAGATGATGAGGGACAAAAAATGGTTTTCAGCTGAAAGTGGGNTTTTCTGACTCAAATTATTCCATGATTCTATCAAATAAAAGCTTTAGATTAAACATAAACACTACGTTACTCATCTGTGAAAAACAGAGATTTCTACTTTATTCCCTGGAAATTCCCCGCAAATTCCCTGAAGTCTAAAGGGCAAAGTGGCTCCCCAGGCTCCAGCCAGGAGGATGTGACAGGACAGGACTTAAGGCTCCCTCCTCCAAGTCCAGCTGCTCTCAGCTGTTTTCTGTGGAAAAACCCCAGATTCTGGTCAAGCTGGAGCATGTCAGGAGCTGGTACTGAGTTCATTCACCTCAGCTCGCTGGTCCCCTTCCTCCACTTCAAATTCCCTCATCAAAACATTGTGATGTTTTGTTTTGAAATGTGAATTTCTTCCTCAACTTCTTTCTAGACAATTGAAAAAGGCCTCTCAATCTCCCCCAAATGAAACAAATGTTTTGTTCGAGTCAGAATGATTTCTCACTCCATTTCTTCTTGTTCAAAAGCTGGAGAAAGCACAAGCAAACCTCCAAATCCTTCCCAATAGGCACCAAGTGCCTCGACACCGCCTGCTCGGCTCCAGAGCCCCCAGCTGGATGGGAACCAGGGGATTAGTCTGTCCTCCCACCATAATTAACATCCATGGACTTAGCTCATAAAAACCAGAGGGTCAAATACAGAATAAGTGTAGCGTGGTGCAATCATGTTGAACCAAATACTAGATCTAATCCAGTGATTAATTTCCCTAAAAACATATAATTATGAGCAATAAAAAAATTATTTCTTCTGCTGCTGGAAACCGGCTGAGACTGTTTCCCTGTGTAACATAACAGCAACACCTGCCTGCGTCCGGGCCGAGCAGTTCTCCGAGCCAGCCTGGACTGATTTAAATCATGAGTCGTAAACATATTCGGTGCCTCGTAAGACACAAATGGATGATCCCCGTTGGTGCCCTCCTTGGTAGGTTGAGCAGGTAGCTCCAAGCATATTAAATTCATTGCTTTGCGCAGGGCACAAAGCAAGGTTTATGTACTAATTAAGCTGGAGTTGACGGTTATAGTTGGCCGCTTGACTGCAGTTGTTCTACTGCATTTTAATCAGTTACTCACTCATAGAATCACAGACGGTCCTGAGTTGGAAGGGACCCATGAGGACCACTGAGTCCAACTCCTGTGCCTGCACAGGTTTAGCAGGTATGGTGGGGTTGGGCTGACGGTTGGACTGGATGAACTTAGAGGTCTTCTCCAACCTTGACGATTCTGATTCTATGAGTAATACACAGGAAAACACCTCTCTGAAAGACTTTTACAGGTTGTCTATCTGTTTCTGTTTGATCCAGCCCAAGCTGACACATGGAAGCCAGCGTGACCCTGAAGAGAGAGAGAAAGCGAGCTTGAAAAAATATTTTGCAAAGGAGCCCGGCATCTCTGCCTTAACAACTACTCATCTCGCAGAGTGGCATTTGACTTCATCTGTCTAACTAGTTCTGCAGCCTCTCACTGTGTTTTCTGATTGGGATAATTTATTTGTTTTCATGCTAAGTTTTATTGCCTATTGATTTCCCAAGTCGTTCTGAACCTATGTCAGTTTTTATCTGCTCGAAGTAATAGCAATCACTCTGCGGAAGATACGCCGTGTAAAATCTCACTGCCAGCCAGACTAGCATCTACAAATACCGTTAATTACCGTGATTACAATCCCTTTCAAAGACAAATTCGTAACTATTGTCCCTCCTTCGCACCACACAACTCACACTGTAAAGAATTCGCACACTGAGACACCAGATGCAATGAGCGTGTAAATCATGCGCTGAGGACAAGAAGTGAGCAGCGTCCAAGCTGTCGCTTCTAGGAAGCCCAGTGCTTTAGATCCCCCCAAGTAGTTCTCTCTTGCAGTCTGAAGAAACATGACAAACTCCTCATAACACAATCCCGCTCAGATTGCTCCAACATGCTTTTTTAATGATTTCCAATTATTTCAACCCAATTTGAATCAAAAAAAGGAGCTAACAACCAATCTAGCTGTAGTGAGAAGAATGAATAAGGGCTTTATGGGCTGCTTAGCACAGCTTCATGTCATTTCGTGTTTTTCTAGCATGAGATGCATTGACCACCGAAAGAGAAACAGTTCTCAGTAACTATATCCAGTAGAGCTCTTGCCTATGGCCTCTCCTCCACAGTCCATGAGTAGCATTTCTCACTTGAACAGCATAAAACAATCCCTATGAGGTCTGCTTCCAGCCACAAACTGGAACATGTGGTTGTCACTCATCAGAACATATCTGATCTTCATCCAGTGGGAGGTGTCCCTGGATGGAATTGGATGTGCTGTGAGGTCCCTTCCAACCCAAACCCTTCCATGATTCTATGCTTCGCCCTCCTCCACCATTTGCACACCAGCAGACAAAGGAAGGGAAGGACCATGTTTTTTGTTTCCACTTCTAGTCCTGGTTATTCACTAAATTTCAAGGTTCACACACTCCTCTGGCTGCTGGGGCTCAGCATCCCCCTCCAGCTTCCACCACCTCCTGGAAGATGCTGCTGCTCTCATTATCCGCACACCCAGCTGCAACGGGAGCTCAAACTTAAAACTCTGAGTCCAGATGTACCAAAATCACAAAGATACACTGCCTAACGCTGTTCTGGGCTGTGCTGGGATGATCAAATGATCCCACGAGCTCTCTGTGCCAGAAGACTAAGCAGACCCTACCTCTGCCTCAGGGTGCTGGTGGGACAACATGCCTGTAGCTGGTAGCAGGGCAGAGATCAAAAATCATAGAATCATGAGGTTGGGAGAGACCCACTGGATCATTGAGTCCAACCATTCCCATCAGTCACTAAACCATGTCCCTCAGCACCTCGTCCACCCGTCCATTAAACCCCTCCAGGGAAGGTGAATCAACCCCCTCCATGGGCAGCCTCTGGCAGGGCCCAATGACACTTTCCATGAAAAATTTTTTCCTAATGTCCAGCCTGAACCTCCCCTGGTGGAGCTTGAGGCCATTCCCTCTTGTCCTGCCCCTGTCACTTGGGANAGAGGATGTATGGGAAGAGTTTTAGTCTGGTCAGTGTTGATGCTCTTGAAGGTGGTAACAGGAGACAGAGGTTGCAAGGAAGACTCCATCTCCTCCCTTTTCTCCACAACACAGGGCAGAAACACTTTTCTCATGCAGATGCAGGGGCAGGTCCTGTGTTGGCACTCAGCATCCTGCCTGGGCTGGGAAGTGCTGAAGCTGCATCATGGTGAATCGCACGGCGCGTGAGGGGGAGAAGGAGGAAGGAGGAGGGGAGCAAAGGGAGGAGGGGAAGCATTTCTCAATTTAGAAAGTAATAATGCAGCCTAATTGTACCAGCAGCTGGCAGTGCTAGGCAGAGTGAGGTGAGGCCTAATTATTGCACTTGGCAGCTGTCTACTCTGCTGAGCATGTTGATGGGAGAAGGCTCCTTCCAGCACATAGGTTGGGAGAGGGAAGGGCGAGGGACGCTGTCCTCACACCCGCTGCCAAGGCAGCTCAGAGCAGAGAGAAGAGCACATGTTGCTGGAAGCATCAGGTAGCACTTTGCTCCACCTCCAGATGGAGGAGTGAGAAAGAAGACCGCTCCCTGAAGGGGAAAAGGACATGAAAAGAAAGGTAGATCTGTGAGTGGATGCCAGTAGGAAAGGTGAGGACTTGGTAGGGAGCTGAGACTTGCCAGCCACATCCCAATTTGATGTTTCTGACCTTCCTGCAGCCCCTACACCTGCAGTCAGCTTCTCCTCCCAGCAGTTCATGCTTCCAGCCCCAGAGGCGTCCAGGTTACCTTCTGGCTGCTGAGGACTCCTGATGGGATACGACCTTGGGGACTCCTGCTTAGCTAAGACTAACGCTTACAGTTCAAAGCGTGCAGTTTTGACTCCCTTTCAACTTTAATCCGCTTCCAACACTCAGCAGGAGGAAGGGCAAATGCAACCAGGATGGTTTGCATTTCCATAAGAAGAACTGAGATTGATTTTCATTATCACCAAGATCCCTTTCCACCTTTTAGGTTATTGAAAAGGTCCTGAAAACAAGGCAGAAATAATTTACATCTGCTTTCAAACTCCTTCTCGCTGTCAGAAGGACGTAAAAGAGTTTCCGCATAACTGCAAAGAAAACCCTTCATTCTCCCATTTCTCAGCTCACCACCACGCAACGATGCTGAAATTGTTGATGAGCTAACATCCAACACTTAAATGTTACAAGTCTTTATTATTTATTTCTTGGGCAGAGAATTACCACTGCGAGTTATTTTTATTTTACGGATCCAGCTTCTGAAACTACTTAAGAAGCTTTTGATCAAAGATGTACAGTGGTGCTGACAGAACACAGAAGAGTTTTCGCTGGGGAAAGCCATCATTAATTATCAGACTGTAAGTAGCACTGATAGCGCAAGCATTTGATTTTGATTTAATGTCTAAATAAGCTCACTTACAATGGCAAAGTGCTTCTTGTTTAATTGAAAAGCACTAAGTTTTCTACCTCCCCTTCTTGTTTTTTCATTCTGGCCCCGATCCAGGTGTAGAAATAGAAAGAAACCTGAACAGAATGCAAAAAGTCAGTGTGAAAAAGCATCACAGCCGCAGGAACCTGCCAAGTCTTCTGCCAACACCACTGCTGAGCTGTCTGGACCACCTTGTCTCTTCAAGGCTGCTCTTGTCCTTCAGATTTCCAGCCAACCTAGCCTGGTGCCTGCCTGTCCGTCCATCCATCCATCCATCCATCCATCCCTCCCCTCTCTCTTTCTGTATCTCCCCTTAAGTCACGCTTTCCGACACCACGCCACCATGGATTGCCCCATCCACCTGCAGAGATGATCTTTATCTTGATAAAGGTCTTCGTGCACAGGGTAACACAGGCACAGCCTTGCCAGGAGGAGGAGAGACTCTGGAGAGCCTCCCCTTGCTGGCTCTCCCTGTGTCTGCACAGGCGCCCTGTGGTTTTGCAGCCTCACAGACGGCAGCAGCAGGTATTTTTAGTACTCGATACCTGCCAAGGTCACTGTGTGACACAGGCGATGAAGAGCTGGTGTGGCAGCGCCTACCAACCCCCTCACTTCCCAGCAATTGGTTTGAACAGGCACGAGGGACACGAGTCACACAGGAGCAGCAGCAGCTGCCTCTGCCCTTCATTCCCTGCCTGACCTGGGGGCCCACCAGGACCCCGCAGACGCTGCCTGAAGAGGGGCAGAAGCTGCTCAACCATTTGCCCTGACAAGGTCTGGGATACACGGGGAATCCTGTGTGCAGTTGTGGGCCCCTCACCACAAGAAGGATGTTGAGGCTCTGGAGCGTGTCAAGAGAAGAGCAACAAAGCTGGGGAAGGGGCTGGAGAACAGGCTTTGTGAGGAGCATCTGAGAGAGCTGGGGGTGTTTAACCTGGAGAAGAGGAGGCTGAGGGGAGACCTCACTGATCTCNCAGAGCAATAGCTGCTGTCTGTATTTGGGAACAAGTTTGGGCCCATCAGTCATTCCACCAAGAGGGAGACAAAAACCTGACCAGTGTGCACCGGGTGGAGAAAATGGAAAGTTTGCCTGGCCCTGAGCCCTCTGTGATGGGTGCCACAGGGGTAAAGAGTGGGACTATCAGAACAGGGAAGGAAAACCATTTACCCCTCTCTTTTTCCACTAGACCACACGGTTAGAAGGTACAGAGGAGATGAGGGCTTACATTCTCTGCCTGTGGTGGCACCTCCCACCATTCAGATCCAAGCAAAGAGCCAGAAACATTAAGGTTGGAAAAGACCTCGCAGTCCAACTGTCAGCCCAACCCCACTGTGCCTAATAAACCCCGTCCCCAAGTGCCACAGCCACGTGTTTTTTAAACATCCTCTTCCAGGGATAGAGACTCCCCCACTGCCCTGGGCAGCCTCTGCCAGGGCCTCACCACCCTTCCAGTAAAGAAATTTTTTCTAGTATCCAGTCTAAACCATCTTGGTGCAACTTGAGGCCATCTCTCATCCCATCATATGCTACCTGGGGACAGAAAACAACACCTGCCTCACCACAACCTCCTTTCCAGGAGCTGCAGAGAGCTATGAGGTCTCCCCTCAGCCTCCTTTTCTCCAGGTAAAACATCCGCAGGTTCCTCAGCGACTCCTCATATGACTTGTGCTCCAGACCCTGCTCCAGCAGCATGTTCTTGCCACCAGGCCAGACTGTTTTGTACTGAGAGTTTGTTGTAGTCAATTATTTATCACCCTCCTTTCGCAGACAGATGTCCTGCTGGACTCTCACTCTGCCTGCTTAGTCAGATAAAAATCTGTCTGCAGCTTCAGAGCCAGCCCAGATGACGCTGGGTAGCTCAGGGTGAGAGTTACATCCATGTCCATGCTCAGACACCGCAAAAGGCAAACACCAAATGGAGGTGACAGTTTCATGGGAAGCAGTGAACTGGCATGACAGCTCCTCTCCACTGCCCAAACGGCACGCTCAGAAACGATTTTCCACTTCAGGTGCCTTCTACAAGTGTTAATGAACTAACCCTCATGATCAGTCTCTGAAGCAAGGGCGCTGTGTGTGGGGAGAAGGTGAAAACAAGGCTTGTCTGAATCCCAGGAGTCGTCTCCATCACAGAATCATAGAATCACAGAATGGTTTGAGTTGGAAGGGACCTCAAAGCCCATCCAGTTCCAACCCTCTGCCACAGACAGGGACATCTTGTACCGGATCTGGTTGATCCAAGCCCCATCCAACCTGGCCTTGAACCCCTCCAGGGATGGGGCAGCCACCACTGCTCTGGGCAACCTGGACCAGGGCCTCCCCACCCTCACAGCAAAACATTTCTCCCTGAGATTTCTTCTCAATCTCCTCTCTTTCAGCCTAAAGAGCCGTCTCCCAGGCAGCAGGGCCGTGCACCTCCCTCTGTGCTCAGGCTGGTGTGCGCTGCCCATGCACTTGTGAAAGTCTCCATGGCTCAAGCAGCCGCCCATAGAGCATTGCTACTCAAAGAGCAAAGATTAGAAGAAAAAAAATTTCTTCCATTTTTTAAATGAAATTAGTCGGTAAGAAAGGTAAACTGAGGCACAGATTAATCACATCAAGATCTTAAAGCCTGACACGAGTGTCAGACCTCGAAGACTGAAATCAAGTGGCACAAACCAGACAGTTCCACCCAGCTGCACTAATGTCTTCGCTAAATGACTTTAAACCTAATCACATGTGACATGCAAAGATCGGGCTGTTCGGTATAGCAGGAAAGACAGTGATAATCATCATTTATGAAAAACAACCCTCAGAAGGACCCTGTGCCACCCAGTGCAAAGATGACTTTGGGTGGGAAGGAATGCAAGAACCAGGTGAATTTGCAACCTTGTCAACACATAAATGCTGGACTGGCTATTTAGGAAGAGATAACAGCATGTCTAGACAGAGATTGCACTGACTGAAGAAAACAAGATTTAGACACTGCAGAAGTTATCATTTGAAGCTGAAACTACAGATCTCTATCTCAGCTATCATTTTCCTCTCAGCGTACGATTGTGGGTATCTGACATTCAGCAAAGTTCCACATTTCTGCAGGGCCTGGAAAGCAATTTGCTTAATAAACAAGATTGATTTGGTAACTAACAAAACCCTAAGTTTTGCGAATAACTATTCGTTCCCTACCTCTAGAGCCATCTGGATGGCAAGGTGGAGGTGTTCATGTCAGAAACGATCTGAGGGCTGGAGCAGCTTCCACATGAGGTCAGGCTGGGAGAGCCGGGGTTGTTTAGCCTGGAGAAGAGAAGGCTCCAGGGAGACTTCAGAGCAGTTTCCAGTGCTGAAAGGGGCTCCAGGAAAGCTTGGGAGGAGCAATTCAGTACGGCCTGTTGTGACAGGACAAGGAGCAAAGCTTTAAAACTAAGGGAAGGGAGATTTAGACTGGATATAAGGAAGAAATTTGTTTCACAGAGGGTGGTGAGGTGCTGGCACAGGCTGCCCAGAGAGGCTATGGATGGCCCATCCCTGGAAACATTCAAGGCTGGGTTGGATGGGGCCCCGAGTAGCTTCATCAAGTTGATGTCCCTGCTCCTGCAGGGCAGTTGGGCTGCATGACCCGTAAAGGCCCCTTCCAACCAAAAACATTCTATGAATCTAAGAATTAAAGGTGAAGCCAAAAGCCTCTGCAGTCAGAGATAAAGAACTGGGAGGAGAGGTGAGCACTCCACTGAACAGACACCATCCTGGCAGATTCTTGCACCAAAATCACTAAGGAAACAAGTGAGTCTTTTCAAACACACATGAGATGTTGAGATGGACCTGAAGCAGTCAAGGACGGAAGAACCTTTCTAACAGCGTACAGATTATACGCACAGAAGTCATACAGAGACTCTGAGTCAAAACCAGGACTTGAAGGGCAGAGCCTTGGGTTCCCTGCCGCTCACCTCATGGGATGTGTTTGCTCTGCCAATGAGCTGAGAAGTGCAGCAATGTTGAGGGGGAGAGCAGCTGCTAGCAGCGCTCTAAAAGCAGTTTTGGAAGCCTGAGTTGATGCTGACTCCTGCAAACCTGCTTGCTCATCTCTCTGTCACTGGGTATTTATTGATTAGGGTGGGGAGCTGGAACCATCTGCCATAAACCCCTTCATCTAGAGATAGAAAACTGGCACCCATCATGACAGCACCACATCTCCTGCAAAACCAGAACTGGAATTGAGCTGGATGACAGAGATGGCTCCCCAGGTCAGACTGAGTGGACAAGGAGTAGAGCAGAGCAGGTCAAGCAGCAGCACATGCTGCTGGGGAGGAGGCTCCACACCCTGGTCTGAGCCAGGGTACCCAACACATCGCTCTGAACAGAAAAATTAATAAGGAGTAGGCAAGCACGGAGAAAAAGGAGCTGGGAGACCAACAATAAACGGCAACCAGAACAGAACTAGTGGCTGGTGTTAGGTTATGTGCCATAAACCTATTAGAGTAAAACCTAACTAACAAGGAGGGTGATTGGAAGCTGAAGCAGACCTTCCTGCTCCAGCATCACATTGTGAGAGGCGGCATCGGTGCTGGATGCAGAGGAGATGGGATGGAGAAGGGCCTTCTTTCTCCACTGTGTCCTGAGTGCTGGGTAGAAACACTGTTCACACAGTTTTGCTCCCCTTCTCGGAGCCGTTCTTGCACTGCAAGGGCAGGATTTGTCCTCCAGAGTGGGAGAAGACAAAGACCTGTTTGAATAATTGGTTTCAAGGCTCTCCGGTAATGCTACATAATTTGAAGTAGGAAATAAAAGATTCTGTTTAACCTTTTGGGTTTTTTTTAAACTTTTTCTTTGGAAAACCGGAGGAAGAAGAAGTAATTGCAGACCCAAGGGAAAGTTTTACTTCCAGCTTGAGCGTTTTCAAAAGCGATCATAAAAATAACGGTGAATTCTAAGCAAGGCTGCTTCAAACCGGTAAATGTAAAAGTTTCCTTTTAGTGCTTTCCGAGGGGACACATCCAGCTCCTCCCAAGCACAGGCAGCAAGCGCACGATACTCAGCAGAAGAGGGCCAAGTTTGCTAAAGATTTCCATCAGGCACCATGCTGAGCACTGAGAAAAGGGTTTCCTGCACCAAATCACAGAATCACAGAATNTCCCCTGACACCTGGAAGAAGAGGTCAGCTCCCTCCTCTCCACAACCTCCCTTCAGGTATTCGTAGAGAGCAATGAGGTCTCCTCTCAGCCTCCTCTTCTCCAGGCAAATGAACCACGAGAACCTGCCATCTCCTGCCCCCGTGCCCATGGAGCAGGACTCCAGCACACGGCAAGAGATGTGTCTGATCTACTTACAGGGGATCAAACTTGCCTTTTCCAGCTCCTCTCTGTAAGCTGCCAGCAAACCCATTTCCCCGCGGGGCCCCGGGAATTCTGTGCTCAGCTACAAAGGGGAGGACTTTTCAGGGAGAGGGAAGCAGCGGCTTTTCTGGGGCATCTTCCTCCTCCTTAATGTAATGTAAAACACAGTGTCATTATTTTCATTTAATAAAGTCGAACAAACTTAAGATGCTTAAACGTTGATTAAAGGCTTTGATCTCCGAAAGCGCGATTAGTGTCCTTCTGTCGAGGAAAGTCACTTTGAGAAATGTATATGCTGATTCCGCATAATCCCCCATTAATTCTGTGTCAGATATTGTGTTTACTGCAAGCACATGACAAGCCTTTTCTTCTTCCTTTCTTACCCCCTCCTGAACTGCTCTTGACTTGGCATTTTTGTGCAGCTTGGCCCAGCCCCACTGGTCCTCCCCTTCTCCTCGCCCAGTCGTCTAGAGATGGGAAGGGAAGAAGGAGACAATCGAAAGCAGAGCTGAACTGAACTGTGGAACTGCTCAGCACCTGCAACAGTCCCTCTGTAGCCTCTCAGAAGCTTGGACTCTCTTCTGGCTCTGCAGGGGCAAGGGAAACCTAGCAGAAAGCACCTGTGTCCAGGTCTGGGGTTTCTTCCTGGTTGGGATGAAGAGCCAGCAGACTGTGCCTCAGTTTCCCCTCTCGTAAATCAAATGTGGTGCCGCTGCTCCGCAACCTATGGATCCGCTGTGCCTCGTGGGAGACAACACAGACACCCCTCATGTGCGTAGCTGGGATGTACAAGAAGGACATGGAGCTGCTGCAGCGTGTTCAGAGACAGGCAATGAAACAGGGGAAGGATCTAGAGCGCGGGGGTTATGAGGAGCAGCTGAAGGATTTGGGGTGGTTTAGTCTGGAGAAGAGGAGCCTGAGGGGAGACCTCATTGCTCTCTGCAGCACTGGAAGCATTCAAAAAGTGCTGAGATGTGCTGTTTTGGGGCACGGTTTAACAGGCACAGTGGGGCTGGGCTGATGGTTGAACTCGATATGCTTAGAGGGTTTTCCAGACCTCAGTGATTCTATGATTCTCTGATTCTGGCATCGGCACATTCTCATGCAGGGGTTGGTGGGCTTTCAGACCTGCTCAGGAGAGCAGCCACCAGCTGAAGTCCCAAGCCACTGGCTCACTCAAGAATGAACTGAAATGCACCGTGAAATGGCTGTGAGCAAACAGCACAACCACAAAAGCTGGCAAGTGGCCTCAGCAGCCGCAATGCCCTTTGGATTCAGTTTTTTGGAGTGAGAGTGAAGCTCTGATTATATGTCAAAGCCACGCTAGTCCAGGAGAAAGGCAGAAACCTGAAACAACCAGAAACAGACCCCACATCAGAGAACACCTCCAAGGTCTGCCCCAGCTCAACTTTTGGATTCTGGGGTTTGCAGGCACTTTCACACAATTAAAACATCTGCACTTGGGATCAAAACAGCTTCATTTCAGCTTCCTAAGTAAAAATTGAGTCGGATGTAACATGCACAGAAAACTGCCCTCGTGCATCTGACGAAAGATAAAACCTAAATGAATGCAGAGATTTATATCACTGCAGCAAGCGCCCTGTTGCACAGTGAACATCTGGGTTTATTGTTCCATATCACATAATAAAAATACAGTCTACTATTAATTTCAGATGAATGTTTTAAGAGTCCTTTAATAGAAAGCAAAGCTTCCTCGCTGCCTCTGGTGAATGTGAAGCTCAGGGCTGATAATGTGCTTTGCTAACAGTTTCAGAAAAAAAAACAGGGGAAAACTAAACCAAAAGAAGGGCTTTTGAATTCCTTGGTGAATAAAACAATTGAAAGGCTCCTGCTTGGTGTCCAATCTCACTGACTGTAGCACTAAAAAAATAAGTAAGTTCTTCTCACCCATAGGATCACAGAATGGTTTGGGTTGGATGGGACCTCCAAGCCCATCCAGTCCCACCCCATCCACAGGCAGGGACACCTCCCACTGGATCAGGGGCTCCAAGCCCCATCCAACCTGGCCTTGAACCCCTCCAGGGATGGGGCAGCCACCACTGCTCTGGGCAACCTGTTCCAGGGCCTCCCCAGTCTCACAGCAAAACATTTCTCCCTAAGATCTCATCTCAATCTCCCCACTTTCAGCTCAAAACCATTTTTTTTCCCTCATCCCATCCCTGTCCTCCCTGATCACGAGCTCCTCCCCAGCTTTCCTGCAGCCCCTTTCAGCACTGGAAGCTGCTCTTAAGTCTCCCTGCAGCCTTCTCTTCTCCAGGCTGAACAACCCCAACTCTCTCACATAAATCTCTGATGTCATTAAAGAAGCTGGGAAGGAATTTCACCCCCATTAACTATTTCAGATTCCCGAGGTGATCCCTGTTGTCTGAAAACCCTTGCCATGAAGTTTGACCCTCTCATCCAGGATGAGGGGTGGTCCTTTCCCTTGTATCAAGCAGAACCCAGGCAAAACTACTGCAGGGAAAACAGAAATATCCCAGTGTCACCAAATCTGCACTTTTCTTCCTCTAAAAATGTTCCAGCTGAACAGTAACCCCCATTGCTCCAAGCAAGCCAAATGCCCAGCACTGGGAGTGCCTTTCCCTTGGTGAGAGGGTATGTGGGGAAGTGCCCACAGCCTCGGAAAATGCTAGAAAGGAGGGGCAGGCACACAGTGACCTCCACGCTCTGCTTGGCAGAATAACGTGTGCAAACTTCTCTAGAGGAGCAATGTCACAGGATGCTCTACACCTCTGCCTGCCTCCCGAGCAGCCCAGACTGATGGATCCACCTTTCTTGGTCTTTTCCGCTCTTCTTAGAGACTAATGAGAAAATTTTCCCGTGATTGCCTCACTTACACACACGCTCGCTCGCTCTCCATACTCAGGAGCTAATGGTAAGAAGATTTAATAGCGTGATATCACTTTAATGTGAAGAGCATAAATAAAGCTCTTATAACTCTGTAATTACGTCTGCATTGCACCTATTAACCATTCATCCGCACATAACGCTCGGCACAGCGACTGGGGGATTTCAAAGGTTTTTCACATTATGAACTAAAACTTGAGTTAGGAAGGGGGGCAGAAAGGAGAGGAGGCTTGAAACTCTGGCTCCAGACCCTCTCACCTCTCAGGTAGTGAGAACACAGTGATGCTGCACTTATAACTGCCTGGTGACTGCATGTTATTGTAGGAAAAAAGAAATCAAAGCTCTGGGGGTTGACTGGGAGCAGCCCTGTGAAGGACTTGGGGTGCTGACTGAGAAGCTCCGCATGAGCTGACTACAGCCTCACAGCCCAGAAACCAACCACGTCCTGGGCTGCATCCAAAGAAGCACAACCAGCAGATGGAGGGAGGGGATTCGTCTGCTCTGCTCTCATGAGACCCCACTTGCAGTCCTGTGTCCACTTCTGGAATCCCCAGCATAAGAAGGAGATGGAAATCTTGGAGCAGGTCAAGAGGAGACCACGGAGATGATCCAAGGGCTGGAGGACAGGCTGAGAGAGTTGGGGTTGTTCAGCCTGGAGAAGAGAAGGCTCCAGGGAGACCTTACAGCANTGTAATGGCTTCAACTGGAAAGAGAAGCTTTAGATTAGACATGAGAAAGAAATGCTTCATGAAGAGGGTGAGGAGGCCCTGGAACAGGTTGCCCAGAGCAGTGGTGGCTGCCCCATCCCTGGAGGGGTTCAAGGCCAGGTTGGATGGGGCTTGGAGCCCCTGATCCAGTGGGAGGTGTCCCTGTCCATAGCAGGTGTTGGAACTGGATGGCCTGTGAGGTCCCTTCAAACTCAAACCACTCCATGATTCTCCAGTTCTATCTATTTGTGGCCCCACTCAGCGGGCAGGACTGATCTCAGACACTGAAGCTTGGGAATGCCAGGAATCTGCTTCGGTGCTGGGTGCGCAGGGAGCAGAGCAGGCAACATCCAGCCCGCAGCAGTGATCTGAACTCTGTAACAATCCTTTAATCTTCTCCAAAGCAAAATAAGCTCACTCACTTAAAGCAAATAAAAGCAGTGTGCATTTGATCATTCAATGCTCTGTGAGCATGCAAGAGTACAAGGATTCCTGGTCCCCGCTGCCCTGAGCACACCATGTAGATCAGATAGAGCGATGACAACAGGCAAGTGCTAAAAGCTCTTCCCACGTTTCTTTGTCGTTAAAGCCGAGCAGGGGAATGGTGTTTTGTTTGCCCAGAGGTCTTAATTTTCACACTGGTTTCATTCGGTGTCGGAGAGAAAACAAATCCCCAAATGCTGACATTCTGGTTGCAGAGTTTCGGGCTTTATAGCTGCCTCTTTGAGGATGTAATACGTTATCACTTGCCAGGCAAAAATAATCATTTGAAATGAAAAGTGATATGGAAAGGAGAAAGTGAGACCTTGTATTTAAAAATACCAGCATCCTGACTTTGTCTGAACTTTGCACCAGTTCTCCGCAGCGATTAAGTTCTAGGGAAATCAGGATAAGGCTGGAAAACATTTCCATACCAACGAGGGCTAAGTGAACGCGCCGCGTTCGAGTTCCTCTGAGCCAGCTCTGTAGGTTTATTTTATTTAAAGGTTGTTAAGGCTTGAATATGAATCACACTTCTGCAAGCGAAAGGGGAACGCAACCTTTGGTCTTCCGGGACAATTACGCTGCATAATGCATAGCGTGATGGAAACCTCTCCTGCCCAGCTCCCTCCAGCAGGGAAAAAAGCTTTTCTCGGGAGGTTGGAAAGCTTATGCTGAGCTGCTGCAACGCAACAGCTGCTCGCAGCCACCGCTGCCGCAGGAAACTGCAGCGCCGAGTTAAGGAGGAGAGGTTGTCAATGATTTGCAGAGCAGAAGAGCTTGTAACCCGGAGGACAATTTTGCCATTCATGATACAGTGTCTTCTGAAACAGTTTCTGAGCTCTCTGACTGATGTGCAAATGCCTTGGGACTCCGCGGCTCGGGTGCAGCCACATGGTAGCAGAATCTATGCTGTCCCTGTCCCCATCCCAGGGAGACAAGGGGGAGATGTCACCACTGCCCACACCACCTGAAAGGAGGTTGGGGTGAGGTGGGTGCTGGTCTCTGCTCCAAAGTAACAAGTGATGGGATGAGAGGAAATGACCTCAAATTGTGCCGGGGGAAGCTTAGATGAGAGACTAGGGAAAATTTATTTACTGAAAGGGTTCTCAGGCACTGGCAGAGGCTGCCCAGCAAGGCAGTGGGGTCACCACCCCTGGAGGGGTTCAAAAGAGGAAAAGACGAGGTGCTTAGTAGTGGACAGGTATGGTTGNGATGATGCTGTGATTCTATGCACTTCATATATTGGATTTCTGACCAGTTCAAGAGGCTTAAAACACAGGAAAATGAGTGCAAAATAGGATAATCCCATAGGCTTCTCCAAAGGAAAAGAGAGCAGAACAAGTGATGAGAACAGAGATCTATTGATGGAAGATACAGATGGCGATGTTTACCATTTTGATTTTAAAACCTTGGATTTGAAAGGGTAAGCAAAGCCAACGAGACTAAAACCCACACTGAAGCTGCAGCAAATAGTGAGTTATGCCAAAGGTTGTGCTGATTAGTAAACAATTAGGACCAATGTTCCATCTTAACTGGCACCACTGAAGTAGATGCAGCTAATTTCCAGCAACAGGAAAAGGGGAGATGGGAAAAAATGGGATTCTAAGCACACAGCCAACAAAATTAAACTAAGAATTAATTTCATCCATTATAACTGATTGTTGTAAATTAAAACTAGAGGAAAATAATTAGTAGCATGTAGCTTTTAGTGTTTGATACAGATTAGGGGAATTAGATTTTTTTATTAGGCGCACTAAACTCATCTGCCATGCTCTTGTGTCTTTAGCAATATGCATTTGTCCTGATTACAGCACACAGCCTGTTGTCACAGTGGGGTTTGCGGCCACGAGCGTTTGCTTCATTAAGACCTAAATCCTCAGCCAGTCCTGCCATCTAGGTAGCTGAGCTGGGTTTTGAACGAGTTCCCCAGTGAGCAGGACGACAGAGGCGTTTGCTGTTCCCATGCCACCTGCAGAGCAGTATCAGCATTTCAGCCGCGCTCCCTCCAACCTGGGGCAAATGGGAGAGCTGCTCCACTGGTGGAGATGTTCAGTATCTCCAAGGACAGTCCAGTCTCCAGGAAAGCAATTGCAAAGAGATGGAGGAGAGCTTTTTGAACCATATTATCAGCAGTGGGGATTGCTGGCAAGTCAGGATAATTATGCGGGTTTATTCTAATTGCTTCTGCTTGGGTACCATGCAGCAGCCCCTTTGCTAGAGAGCTATGCCTGCAGGGAGGAGGTAGCGTTTGGTGGTGAATCCATCGTCTTGATCCAGCTTTCCCTTGTCGGACTCCTTTGAGTCTGATCACAGAATGGTTTGAGTTGGAAGGGACCTCAAAGCCCATCCAGTTCCACCCCTGCCACGGGCAGCGACACCTCCCACTGGATCAGGGGCTCCAAGCCCCATCCAACCTGGCCTTGAACCCCTCCAGGGATGGGGCAGCCACCACTGCTCTGGGCAACCTGGGCCTTCATTCTCTCCTTGTCCTTTCCCTGCCCTCCCTGATCAGGAGCCCCTCTCCAACTTTCCTGGAGACTCTTTCAGTACTGGAAGCTGCTTCAAGGTCTCCCTGGACTCTTCCCTTCTCCAGGTTGAATGACCCCAGCTCTCCCAGCCTGTCCTCATTCAAGAGATGCTCTGGCCCTTGGATCATCTCTGTGGCCTCCTCTGGACTCACTGCAACAGATCCAGGTCCTTGCTCGGCTGAGGGCTCCAGAACTGAATGCAGACACCAGGTGGGGTCTCAGGAGAGCAGAGCAGAGGGGAGTTATCCCCTTTTGAAACCTACTGTTTCTTTAGTATAATGCAGCCGGAGAGGTGCAAGTGAGGCTGGTCTATGGCACAGTCCCTGCCCAACACTGGCAGTGCCTTCTTCACATTCCTGGGGCTGCTTCCTAGGCTGCTCCATTCCTTTCATGTACTGGATCAGCAGTGGCTAGAAAGAAGTCAGCGTTGGTCCTGTAAAACTTGTTGCTACGTCTTGAAAAGTCAGGACTTGGCTGGAGTGCAGAACTGGCCTCTGACTGCACAGCACTGGGCACAGCATCCTCCGGGGCCGTGGATCCCAGCACTGTGCATTTATCCACATTCCTTTATAATTCACAGTCAGGAATTCATTCAAGGAATGAAGCTGTCACCCTAATATTGGAAGGAGCCAGATTCGTAGAGGTTAAACCTGCTTTTTCTTCCTTATCTGAAGATATTTTCTCACAAGGCGAAAAGCACTAGAAAGACCCGGCTTTTTGCCGTAGCAGATTTTAGAGAGTGGCAGGAAATTAAGTTATATGCTAGCTGTTCTGTTTTTCTGAGAGGTTATTTTTATGCATTTATTTAATTAATTCCTTGGGCTTATATAAGGGTAATAAGATTCTGCACGTCTGCAGCAGTGCCTCTCTCAAGAAACTCAAAACAATTTTTTGGAAGCAGAAATAGCCCTGGCAGCTGCCTCCGTGCACAGAGAGCACCGAGCGGCAGACGCTGAACACCCAACAGGAGCGGGTGGTTCCCTACGACCGTAAGTGAAAGCCACCACCTCTACACCACAGGGAGGACCACAAAGAGCTAAACTGAGACTATTCCAGTTGGAAAGTGGGGAGATTGAGATGAGATGTTAGGGAGAAATGTTTTGCTGTCAGGGTGGGGAGGCCCTGGCCCGGCTTGCCCAGAGCAGTGGTGGCTGCCCCATCCCTGGAGGGGTTCAAGGCCAGGTTGGATGGGGTTGGGAGCCCCTGATCCCATAGGAGGTGTCCCTGCCCGTGGCAGAAGGCGGGACTGCTACGTTCTTTATAGTCCCTTCCAACCCAAATCATTCTATAAAACGTGCAGTGGATTGAGTTTTACCCCTTGATTTTTTCCTTTGCAGAAGGTGCTCGGGGATGCTCCGTGAGCTCGTGACTTCAAGGAGTCCACGTCACACTGTTCCTGTGAGGTAGCACCTTTAGGAAGTCAAAATCCTTCTCTTCTTGGCAGGGCTGCCACCGGCAGAGCGTCGACTGAGAGGAAGGAGTGCCACCTACTGAATCGCCAACACTCGGCTTGCTCTGAACGTTCCTGCTCCAACTAAAATAGAAGCATCTTGTTTTGTAGTTGGAAATATAAAGGAATGGGGGGAAAAAAACACAGAGGAGGGGAAGGAGCAACCTAAAAAAAGGAAATCGCTGAATGGCACTTTGTGCCAGCATCGTGTTTATAAATAGCTGAAGTGACACTGCTCTTTGCAAGATGAATTTCTGAATATTTCTGATCAGCAAAGAGTTTGAGCTGCAAATAACAATAAATGGGGGAAAATGTATATAAATAAAAGGCATTAAAAGCCCTTTCTGAGTGGGATCAGCATTGCATCTTGAAGCTCACATCAAAAGGACTCAATTAGCAGACACATTTCCTAATTACATGTTCTAATTTACAACAAATCTGGGTTTCTAATGAAGCCTTGATTATTGGTCCAGATGGTAAGGATCGGACCTGACATCCTGCAGCACGCAGAAGCACACTGCGAGTGCCAAGACGACCACTTGATGCTCAAGAACCAGCTCCAGCTCCTTCTTTGCCTAGACGCTTCCAGTACTCCCAGTTCCCTAGGAAATTTCCCCAAGCAGCCCCTTGGCCCAAATGTACCGGAGCAAGGAATTGGTGAAAACAGATGCAGATAATTGGTGCTTCAGGACGAAGCAGCAACTAAACCACCTCCCTGGCCAATCAACCCATCGCCTATTAATATTTCCCGTTATAATTTTGATTTGCACATGAAGAGAGGGGGAACAGCACGTTTTTGTAACATAACCCACAGGCGGTCGCCCAGGCATTATTTTTAATTACAGCAAATGTTCCCTGTAAACTTCCCAGGGGCATTACTTGTAGGTTTTAATATTAATCACTCCAAATAAAATTAACACGGAGCTGTAGAGTTTATTTCTGAGCTGGCAGCTGGGCTGGGCTCAGAGGGAAGCCACGAGCCATTCCCAGGGCAGGAAGCCCAGCAACACCCAAACCTCACCTGGATCTCTCAAAGCAGAGACTGAGGGGGAACAGGGAAGCAGTGGCTGACCACTAGCCACTTCTTTTTGCTCACTTCATGCCCTGGCCATGTGTCTGTGTTCAGAAGCAGAGTGGCTACTGCTTCACATTCTTATGAGGTCCAGGCTGTAAGAAACTCCTCTGTGCGGTGCAGCACGAGAGGGAAACCCTCAGTTTTGCAGCTGAGCCAATGAAGTGGGGGTGAACAGCTCCTGCCTCTCTTCATCTTTCACAAGCACCCGATGGATTCAGTTGCTGTGCCAGCTGCGTGCCCCCAGCAAGATCAGGGCACCCCTGCCCTCTTCTCCATCTCTCTAAGAGACCGTCTCTGCCCTGAAGATTTTTCTGCCTAAACAGACATGACAAAGTGCAGGAGGAGGAGGGAACCAAGGTCTGGAGGGAGCAAAGACAACTTGGCTGTGTGTGACGACAGCAAGAAAATCTATTTGCTTTCCATCCCGATGCAAGGAAAAGAAAATCTCTCCTTCTCGGGCATTTTTTTCCTTTCTTTTTCTTCAAGATGCTATTCTGATACTGACTGAGCTCTACTGTGTTCTTGTGCTGGACACCTGTACACTGTCTTGGATCTAACTCTTAAATCCCATTAGCTTTAAAATATACTAAATCAAAAATTCATTTCGCAGCTCAACCTCCCCAGCACATCACCAAGGTTTACAGACGCCTTTAAGGTCTCCATCCTCAGAGCTGGACCCAGGCTTCAGCTGCCCTTGCTTCACAGCCAGGACTGAGCCCTTTGGAGTTCCCAGGGTCTTCCCAAAATACCAATATTATAGCTGGAGGCATTTATTTAAAAGACTATATGGACCTGTGAAAAACGCCCACAAGAATAGAGTGCGCTGACAGTGGAGCTACGCTCAGAGATGATGTAGGAGCTCTGGATTGTGGTAAAAGGGGAAAAAAAAATGTGCAAGACCCTTATTCTAATGTCCTAACCACTGCGAGAGCCTTGTTGGCCTTTGTTAGTGCCTTTTAATAAGAGAGAATCATAGAATGCTTTGGGTTCAAAAGGACCTTAGAGCCCATCCAGTTCCACCCCTGCCATGGGCAGGGACACCTCCCATTGGATCAGGGGTTCCAAGCCCCATCCAACCTGCCCTTGAACCCCTCCAGGGATGGGGCAGCCACCCCTGCTCTGGGCAACCTGGGCCAGGGCTTCCCCACCCTCACAGCAAAACATTTCTTCCCAAGATCTGGTGTAAATCTACCGTCCTAAAAAATGCAGATATCCAGGATAACTTGAATAGGCTTAAACTGGAAGTGAGAAATATCTGAGCGCATCTTTCGCTGCTGAATCTCATTCTCGTACTGCTGCAGTCTTATGCATAAATGGAAAACTTATTTTTAAGGAACACGTTGTCTAATACTGCTGCCTGCGTGAAAACATCTCTGAGGGAAATCTTTCTCCGGCATCAGACCTAGTTGGACTAAATTAATAATAAT
>WAAB01007958.1:56827-90653 GCA_013389865.1 Piaya cayana
GCATTATTTTTAATTACAGCAAATGTTCCCTGTAAACTTCCCAGGGGCATTACTTGTAGGTTTTAATATTAATCACTCCAAATAAAATTAACACGGAGCTGTAGAGTTTATTTCTGAGCTGGCAGCTGGGCTGGGCTCAGAGGGAAGCCACGAGCCATTCCCAGGGCAGGAGGCCCAGCAACACCCAAACCTCACCTGGATCTCTCAAAGCAGAGACTGAGGGGGAACAGGGAAGCAGTGGCTGACCACTAGCCACTTCTTTTTGCTCACTTCATGCCCTGGCCATGTGTCTGTGTTCAGAAGCAGAGTGGCTAATGCTTCACATTCTTACAAGGTCCAGGCTGTAAGAAACTCCTCTGTGCGGTGCAGCATGAGAGGGAAACCCTCGGTTTTGCAGTTGAGCCAATGAAGTGGGGGTGAACAGCTCCTGCCTCTCTTCATCTTTTCACAAGCACCCGATGGATTCGGTTGCTGTGCCAGCTGCGTGCCCCCAGCAAGATCAGGGCACCCCTGCCCTCTTCTCCATCTCTCTAAGAGACCGTCTCTGCCCTGAAGATTTTTCTGCCTAAACAGACATGACAAAGTGCAGGAGGAGGAGGGAACCAAGGTCTGGAGGGAGCACAGACAACTTGGCTGTGTGTGACGACAGCAAGAAAATGCATTTGCTTTCCATCCCGATGCAAGGAAAAGAAAATCTCTCCTTCTAGGGCGTTTTTTTTCCTTTCTTTTTCTTCAAGATGCTATTCTGATACTGACTGAGCTCTACTGTGTTCTTGTGCTGGATACCTGTACACTGTCTTGGATCTAACTCTTGAATCCCATTAGCTTTTAAATATACTAAATCAAAAATTCATTTCGCAGCTCAACCTCCCCAGCACATCACCAGGGTTTACAGACCTCTTTAAGGTCTCCATCCTCAGAGCTGCCCTTCAGCTGCCCTTGCTTCACAGCCAGGACTGAGCCCTTTGGACTTCCCAGAGTCTTCCCAAAATACCAATATTATAGCTGGAGGCATTTATTTAAAAGACTCTATGGACCTGTGACAAAAGCCCAAAAGAATAGAGTGCGCTGACAGTGGAGCTACGCTCAGAGATGATGTAGGAGCTCTGGATTGTGGTAAAAGGGGAAAAAAAAATGTGCAAGACCCTTATTCTAATGTCCTAACCACTGCGAGAGCCTTGTTGGCCTTTGTTAGTGCCTTTTAATAAGAGAGAATCATAGAATGCTTTGGGTTCAAAAGGACCTTAGAGCTCATCCAGTCCCACCCCTGCCATGGGCAGGGACACCTCCCACTGCATCAGGGGCTCCAAGCCCCATCCAACCTGCCCTTGAACCCCTCCAGGGATGGGGCAGCCACCCCTGCTCTGGGCAACCTGGGCCAGGGCTTCCCCACCCTCACAGCAAAACATTTCTTCCCAAGATCTGGTGTAAATCTACCGTCCTAAAAAATGCAGATATCCAGGATAACTTGAATAGGCTTAAACTGGAAGTGAGAAATATCTGAGCGCATCTTTCGCTGCTGAATCTCATTCTCGTACTGCTGCAGTCTTATGCATAAATGGAAAACTTATTTTTAAGGAACACGTTGTCTAATACTGCTGCCTGCGTGAAAACATCTCTGAGGGAAATCTCTCTCCAGCATCAGACCTAGTTGGACTAAATTAATAATAATTAAAAAAAATAATTACTTCAGTGTAGGATTCATTCTAAATGTCACCAGATGGTCTAACGTGGTTAGCAAGACCGCTCCCCTCTCCTCCTCTGTTCCCCTCCAGCACAGGACACTCCTCTTTGGTCGGTAGTTCAGGTTGTGTGTGTATCTGTCCGCAGTCTATAAAGGGTTCGGGAAAGATACTTAACTTCTGGAAGGCAGCAGGTAAGGAAGATGAAGAGCCTGCTGCACAAAGCTTCACGAAATAAAGGTCAAGGAAAAAGAATCTGCAAATGTTGTTGAGCATCGTGATTTCGATACAAATCCCAGGACTTCCTAAAACCTCAGTTTAACTTTCGCAAGCTGAATGATATTTATACACCTCTGCCAGCCACATATTTCCCTTGACCTGACAGTTGTTCCCTCTTCTCCCATAACCTGCAATCCTAGCTCTGTGCAGTGAGCCAGGGCTGTGGCTGGTCAGCCTGAGACTTCTGACGCTTCAAAGAGGAAGAAAGTATTGAATTGACCACTAATTGGAAATCCTACAAGCCCTCGGTGGATTAAAGAAGATTAGTGGAGAAAGAAGAGATCGGACACTCACTTGCATTAATGCAGTGTCTCCAAGTAGCTGGACTGTCCACTCTTCGACACAGCCTAGTAGCTTTTAGAGGAGATTTTGCTGTATTTATTTATTGGATTTACAGATAATGATTACTATTTAAAGACAAAAGACTCCAAAGAACAGTAATATTAGCACAGGATAAGTGCAGCCAATTAGATGGATGTCTAACAGACTCCAGCCTGTCCTAGAGTGATTGAGATGAGTTTGATACCTCTCCCCTTGCCAGGGGATTTCAGAGAGCAGAAAGCTCTGTCTCGGCACGTGCACCCAGCCCTGTCTCCATTTCTTTTAGCAGTAAGGGCAGAGCCAGTGTGACAGAAAACAGGGGAGAAGCGATGCGGTGGGGCATGGGGGGACCACGCAGGGCAGGGTAGCTCGGTATGCTGGACCGTGTGAGAGACTGCAGTGCTGCAGGCATCAGCCTGTCCTCCTTCCAGCTTTCCAGATGGGATCTGGAGCCTGGCCCGAGCCCAAACGGAGTGATTAAGTGCCACTGACAAAAGAAACTCCATGTACAATATTGAACTTTATTTATTATCCAAATTGGTTTTTATGCTAAGATGGAGTCACTGCTGGGAAATAGATCTCAGAGCAGGATCCAGGCTGCCCTGGTTGATAAAAATCAGTATTCACAAATACAAGGGGGAAAATGCACCTTTGTGCCTTCCAGGCTGGTTTACAGCTGGTGAATGGGAATGGTTGGACTCGATGATCTGATGGGTCTCTTCCAACGCGGTGATTCTGTGATTCTGTGAAAAGTGGAGAGTGGAGGCAGAGGCCAGCACAAGTTAGGGTAGGAGGAGAACATAGGCAGAGAAGACAGAAGAAGGTCAGATTCTGAGTTCTGTCTCTGTCGCTTTCCCTTCTCTGTCTGGGTTTCTTCTTCCACCCTTTCTCAGCCCACTGAAACCATAGTTTTGGATCTCCTCGTGTTCTATGCCTTGGTAACAGCTTTCCTGATTACGGACTTAGCAGGGAGCTCCAGATGAGGTACCCGAGGTGGGATGGATGCTCTCTGAGGAGCAGGATGGACGCACGGCTGAGTGTGCAGCTGGTTCTCCACCCCCTGCCCCAGCCACAGATCCCACCCACCGCAGCTTTAGCCACTTCACGCTGGCTCGTTCAGGCTTGGGTTTTCTGGATTAGAGGGCCAACACAAGCGCTAATTAGTGCCAAACGTTGCACAGCTTTTCATCTTTAGGAACCAGGCCGAGAACATGAACTAATTTTCCTTAGGTCTCTCTCCAGCTGCTGACAGGGCTTGGATTTAAACCTGGGGAATTAGATTTGAAAAGCTCCATATCTCATTAATAATCTGCCGAGCCATTAAGTGCACTCAATAGAGATTTTACCACCATTTTTTCGCCATTGCAGAGGCGAATTACACGACCTTCCTCCTTCCTCCCAGCCCCGGGGGTAGCGGCACCAGTGGTTTATCTCACAGTTAGTGAAGGCAACGGCCACGTACCCCGTGCCAAGGGCATCAGTTAAAAAACAATTATCGGCGAGCAGGCAAGAAACCTTTTTTATCTTTGGCCTTGATTGCATTTCAAAACTGATACCTTTTTCCTCCCATCGTTTCATTTACATATCAAAATAACTGCCTTCTAAATTCAGCAGATTGCTGGAGTTTAGAGGTAATCTGCCTTTCAAAAGCCAGGCTGAGGCACTGGATGAGACCTGAACTCCACGATAACGTTCGGAAATACTCCAGCAAAGCCCAGGCTGAAGAAATATCCCTGGGGAGAAGCTGGCAGTGAATTGCGGCTGTCATCCCTACAGGGACATGAAACACCACAATATCTTTTTCTTTTTATCACCCCAGATCAATAGCAAAAATCCCCCAAATCAAAGTAGCTTTTCCCTTTATTCCAGAATGAAAGTCAGTGTGGTTCATTTTGGTTTGTCACAGTGAAGGGAGAAGTTTGACTTGTTCTCCACGTGGTTTGCATCTCCAGTTCGCAAGTCATCACAGTGATCCCGTGGGCATCAGAGGTGTCACACCACCTGCGAGCCAGCGGGCAGGGACAGGTGCCTAAACCCCATACAGAGAACCAGTAGGAGTTACAATATTTCAGACCTTTTTCACTCTGGTTTTCACATCTATTTTGTGCAAAAATATAAAATGCGGGAGGACAGGGAGAGAAAAGCTATGAAGATGATGCAGTATGTGAGAGAGCAGAGGAAGACACAGATGTTTAGCAGCACTTGCCACTTCCATATGATTTTGCAAGTTTTCCATAAACAAAAAGATTCACAAAAGCTGGAGCTATCAACACAATCGCCTGAAACCCCACAAGGATTAACCTTTTGATTTCTCGTGCAACAGAAGGAAAAGAAACTGTGTCTGGAGTTTTGGAGTCCTCAATCCATCTTACATTAAAAAAAATATAAATAAATAAACCCAACCAAACCCCCTCAGAACTCATGTGCTACGTCTCATTTGCCCCAGCGATAGCCTGTCTCCTTGAGAGCTAATGGGAAACTTAATGACCCCCGAATTTTACTCCTGTACAAAGTGCTCCTGAAGGACCTGGTAAGTGTTCAGAAATGATGAAGCTCAGACAATCCTGGCCAAGCCTCTTGACATGGATTACATTAAAGTCAGTTAGGAAAGCAGGGTAAGAAGGCTTTGCTAACTCCGGTGAGCAGGGGGGTTAACCCTAGTGTGTCCTGTCTGGGCTCCTTCGTGCTCCTGCAGCCAACAGTCAGGAACCGCTCCCGGTCAGCCAAACGCCAGGTTTTATTCTGATCGGGGCTGGATGTTCTCCCCTGCCCTGACAGCCTCAAGCATGGCAGGCAAGAGGCAGGATGGAGCCCACAAGGGTCAACATTTGAGAAAGGAGTCAGAGATCCAAAAGGCTGGTGCAATCTGACACATCCTGGCAGCACCCAAGCGCTGAGAGATGGAGGGGTTCAAGGTCAGGCTGGATGGGGTTCTGAGCACCCTAATCCAGTGGGAGTTGCCCCTGCTCATGGTAAGGTGGGCTTTTAAAGCCCCTTCTTACCCAAACAATTCTGTAATTCTACAATTGAAGAAGTAGTGCCAGGCTGACACCGAGCGGCACTGCCATCTCAAGCCACTTACTGGTCCTTCGTGACCCAATCTACCCCTTCAATATGAGGAAATAAGTCCTCTTCCATAAAATGCTTTAAACACAAGAATTTACTAAAGGGGAAAGACCTCATGAAGGAAGGAAAGGAAGGTCTAGGAGATCCCAAATTTTCCATAAGAGAGCACTTTCACACCAGTTGTTTATCTCCTTAGATTTATCATAGAATCATAGAATCACCAGGTTGGAAGAGACCCATCAGATCATTGAGTCCAACTATTCCTATCAAATACTAAACCATGTCCCTCAGCACCTCAAACACCTGTTCCTTAAACACCTCCAGGGAAGGTGAATCAACCACCTCCCTGGGCAGCCTCTGCCAGTGCTCAGTGACCCTTTCTGTGAATTTTTTTTTCCTAATGTTCAGCCTGAACCTCCCCTGGCAGAGCTTGAGGCCATTCCCTCTTGTCCTGTCCCCTGTCACTTGGGAGAAGAGCCCAGCTCCCTCCTCTCCACAACCTCCCTTCAGGTAGTTCTAGAGAGTAATGAGGTCTCCTCTCAGCCTTCTCTTCTCCAGGCTAAATTTATGCCATTCCTATTCTCTTAAGGGCGATCTGGATGCCCAGCTCAGCTCATAGAATCATAGAGTGGAAGGAGTTGTAAGGGACCTTAAAGATTTTCTAGTTCTAACCCCCTGCCACAGGCAAGGACACCTCCCACCACAATATTCTGATACCAGTGCCCACACCACAGACACAGACATCTGGTGACAGCTCTGTCTGAGCACAGGCGTCCTGCCATCCGCATCCAGACGTATTTTGAGCTGAGGATGGGCTCAAGCTTAGACCCAACGCAATCGATAAATGACATCTCTATGTCTTTTATCCCTAAAGGAAGAAAAAGTAATAATAGTTCATATCTTCTAAGGTTGCTGAGAAGATGCCCCTGGTCCCGTAGGCCAAATAATCAGATTTTGCTGATCGTTTCAAGAGAAACCTGTGAGAAATCGACTGTTCTCCAACCTTCTGAATACCATGGGCTTCTGAAGTTCAGTGGCTAATAAAATCCTGCTGTATTGTCTTGCCTGTTTTCTAAGTTGCTGCTGTGCCAGACCTCTGTGGAATTACAGGAGTCAGTGATAAATCTCGCCCAAACAATAATATTTCCATCAGCATAAACACAAACAAAATACTTTATCTGTTTTCCCTTCAAGGAAAAACAAAACCCTAGAAGTGAGAGCTACAACCACACGGCAGACGCTCAGAGAGCTGTAGTCCCATGAATACCCAAGCACCGGCCTCTTCCTCTCTCCAGTTGTGCCGCTGCAGGACTGACAAGGAGAGAGATGATCCACATGACAGATTCCATTGATAGCACAGGCTCTCCTAATAAAATGGAGAACAGAGAAATAAATCTCTCTATTCATTTTTAAAACTGCTTTCCCTCCCTCTCCATGAGACGGGAGACGAATTGAGGCTGAGGCACAGCATCACACAACGGGACTTCACACCAGCGGTACCATCCATCACCGCCCGCCAGCATCGCCGAGGAGGGGGACAGGCTGCACCCCTGCACGACAGCACGAGACAAGAGGAAACTGCCTCAAGGTGCACCAGCGGAGCTTTAGGTGGGAAATTAGGAAAAACGTCTTTACTGACAGAGTGGTGAAGCGCTGGCAGAGGCTGCCCAGGGCACTGAGGGAGTCTCCATCCCTGGAGGGGTTTGCTCCTTGAATCCTGTGTTCAGTTCTGGGCCCCTCACCACAAGAAGGATGTTGAAGCTCTGGAGCGAGTCCAGAGAAGAGCAACGAAGATGGGGAAGGGACTGGAGAACAGGTCTGATGAGAAACAGCTGAGAGCTGGGGGTGTTTAGCCTGGAGAAGAGGAGGCTGAGGGGAGACGTCATTGCTCTCTGCAATTACCTGAAAGGAGGTTGTGGAGAGGAGGGAGCTGGGCTCTTCTCCCAAGTGACAAGCGACAGGACGAGAGGGAATGGCCTCAAGCTCTGCCAGGGGAGGTTCAGGTTGGACATCAGGAAAAATTTTTTTTCAAAGAAAGGGTCATTGTGCACTGTCAGAGGCTGCCCTGTCAGAGGGGGTTGAGTCACCTTCCCTGGACGGGTTGAAGGGACGGGTGTTTGAGGTGCTGAGGGCCATGGTTTAGTTATTGATGGGAATGATTGGACTCAGTGATCCAGTGGGTCTTTTCCAACCTGGTGATTCTCTGATTCTATGAAATGGTGTGTAGATGTGGCACTTTGGGATGTGGTTTAGCAGGCACGGTGGGGCTGGGCTGATGGTTGGACTGGATGAGCTTCGAGGGTTTTTCCAACCTCAACGATTCTACGGTTTTATTTGTTTTCCTGAACTGCACTTTGAAGAGTTGGCAATAAAAGCGGAATGGAGTTTACTGTGTAAATCATCTGTTGCAAGTGAAAACAAACACTAACCGCTTTCAGATCTTTCATCAGAGAGAAACATCTCCTGGTGAAACTCGTGGGCAGTGTCAGACCTTGCTCGTGTTTCCAAGTGCCCAATCACACGGACATTCCAGCACTGCACGGTATTTCACAAAGCCACTGGTGCCGGTGTCTTATGTTGGGAAAGAAAATACCAAAACCCCAAGCAAAAGAAGGCTGTTTTTTTTTTTCCTTGGTAAGCAGAGCAACATCAATAAGAGAAAGTGTGTTAAGAGACAGAGCTGCATAGAAATAGCCCCAGATAAGACGGAGGCGATAGCTTTCCTTCCAGCTGTCACACAGCCAAGCCAATTGCATTTGAAGAACCTGTGACTACATGTGTTATAATTTGATGGAAAATAATACTGTGACCTATTAGAGACAGAAAAGCTGAAGGTCTCACAGGTCACCAAATAAATGTGAGGCAGAGCTATGGATATAATAATTTAAGACCCAGAAATGAAAGTAATGGATGAACACTGGATTTCAATTATCCTTAGATAATTCAAATTACTTTAAATAGATAGCTGACCTCCCGAAAACTGCCTGGTCTCAGGCTTGCGTCTGCTGCCCAATTCAGATAATGACTGTTTGATCCCGTTCTTCTTTTTTTCACGGACCAGTAAAATTGTTAATAGCAGCAAAGGGTTTCTCTTTGAGTTGAACTTACAGTAACCCGCTGTTCAACATCTCCCCGTGTTAAATTCAGTTGTTACAGCGCTAACGTTTGCGACTCGAGACGTTAAGGGTGTGTTGGCGGCAGTTTCTTGGAGAACACGCAGGCTCATCTCCAGCACGGGCTGCAGGAAACAGCTGGACGCTTTGCTTCAGGACTAACTCGCGCGCTCGTTTGCCATCATCTCGTTGGCTATTTTAACATTAACCTTGCACAATCTCAAAGAGGAGGAAGGAAAAAGAAGTTTAATTGCATGACTAATGAGCACTAGGGATAAAGCCAGGATGTGCCCACCTGCTGGGTCACACGTCATCTCTGGAGGTCGGTACATTCACTGCTTTATTACTATCGTTTGTACCATGTTAGGATACAGGAGTTCGACTCCTGTACTAAACCCTGCTGTGCCAGGTGAGATCTCAGCGTCCAACAGAGATTGTCTGCAAGAGAAGAGGCAGAGGGTGTCTTTACTGGACTCGGCTTGCTTGCTTCAAAGTTAAACATTTGATCTCCTAGCAAACCTCGATTGTCAGCTGCTTCCAGAACCAACGGATCCTGCTTCCCCAGGCTTGGGGAAGAGTGTCTGGAAAGCTGCTTGCAGGAGAAAGACCTGAGGGTGCTGGTTGACAGCAGCTGAATATGAGCCACCAGTGGCCCGGGTGACCAAGAAGGCCAGCAGCATCTTGGCTTGGATGAGAAACAGCGTGGCCAGCAGGAGCAGAGAAGGGATTGTGCCCTTGTACTCGGCATTTGAGGCCGAACCTCAAATCCTGGATTCAATTTTGAGCCCTTCACTTCACGAAGGACATTGAGAGGCTGGAGTGCATCCAGAGAAGGGAATGGAGCTGGAGAAGAGGCCGGAAAACAAGGGTTGTGAGAGGTGGATGAGGGGAGACCTTATCCCTGTCTAAAACTCCCTGAAAGGAGGTCGTAGTGAGGTGAAAGTTGGTCTCTTCTCCCAAGTGACAGGTGATAGAACAAGATGAAATGGCCTCAAGTTGCACCAGGGGAGGTTTAGATTGGACATTGGGAAAGATTCCTTCACTGCAAGGGTTCTCAGGCCCTGGCAGAGGCTGCCCAGGGAGGTGGTGGAGTCACCATCCCTGGAGGTTTTTAAAGGATGGGGAGATGAGGTGCTCAGGGATCTGGTTTAGTAGTGG
The DNA here is from genome assembly GCA_013389865.1 of Piaya cayana. Classification (NCBI taxonomy): domain Eukaryota; kingdom Metazoa; phylum Chordata; class Aves; order Cuculiformes; family Coccyzidae; genus Piaya; species Piaya cayana. The sequence goes on from WAAB01007958.1 coordinate 66,447, forward strand.
ACAAGAGTGGTTGGACTCTATAACCTCAAAGGTCTTTTCCAACGTAGTGAATCTGTGTCACCATCCCTGGAGGTGTTTAAAAGACAGGAGGATGAGGTGCTGAGGGACATGGGTTAGTGATTGATGGGAATGGTTGGACTCCATGATCTGGTGGGTCCTTTCCAACCTGGTGATTCTGTGATCAATCAGACTTCCATCTTGGGGGGTGGGCACCAGTGCTACTGCCAGAAAAAGAAGCCCCAATGAGGGCGTAGATTGAATGACAGGCAGATAAAGCCCAGTAGGACAAACCTCCCTCTCCCTTTACAGGCTAAGGAGTGTCACTGCCTGCATTTGAACACATCAAATCATAGAATGGTTTGAGCTGCAATGGACCCAACAGATGTTCTTGACACATGTTTCCCCTGTGTTCAAGCAATGAGGTGGATTCAATGATAGAAAATAAAACATTCTTGGTTAGAAAGGGAGCCAACAATACAGCTCTGTGGATTCATTCCATGTCATCTAAGTTTGGAGCACAGTTGCCTGATGTTCCCTTTGTAGTCAATGGAGCCAGACAGATAATCCCAGAGTTCCTCAGATCAGGTGACCAGCAGGCTGACCTGACCATGGAAGGTATCCCTCAAACTTCAGTTGATGAATCATGGGATCATAGCATCACCAGGTTGGGAGAGACCCACCGGATCACTGAGTCCAACCATTCCTATCAATCACTAACCCATGTCCCTCAGCACCTCATCCACCCGTCCCTTAAACACCTCCAGGGAAGGTGACTCAAGCACCTCCCTGAGCAGCCTGTTCCAATGCACAATGACCCTTTCTGTGAAAATTTTCCTCCTAATGTCCAGCCTAAATCTCCCCTGGTGGAGCTTGAGGCCATTCCCTCTCGTCCTGTCCCCTGGCACTTGGGAGAAGAGCCCAGCTCCCTCCTCTCCACAACCTCCTTTCAGGTAGAAAGACATTTGGTGAACTCTTTTCCCTGGAGCTGGGCAGTATTCTCAGGAATTCCAGTAGCTATATCTCACTGAACCACAGCAGGACCTCTCTGCGTTACTCACATCCCACAGGAAATACCGTGATGCAGCCAATCTCGTCATCTACGTGTGCATTTCTTCCCACCATGTGTAAAGGAACCCTGGGACCCCATGGTGAGCACCTCAACTGTAGATATTCATACCGCTATTACCTCATGTTAGTTGATGTGAATCCTTGCCAGGTGAGATGCTAAATCCCAAACTGTGTTCTCTAAACTCTTCCCCAGTCCTGCCAAAACCCTCACGGTGGTTTAACCTCCATTAATGAGGTTCTCCAGATGTCACATCGATGCTGCTGGGTATGCACACAACCATAAAATCAGAATAACATCCAAACATCCTGAGATCTTCCCCACAGACACAGACGTTGGCATTCCTTCTGCGTGTAGGATATCTCAAGTACTTGATTGCCCTGAACATCGTACAGCGAGTTCAGGTGCACAATTACAAACAGGAGACTAACCAAACTAAACCAGCACTGGCTGCTTTTCTCCTTTGGGCACGTGCCCGCAGGAGTCAGGTGTAGTCCATGAGGGTTAGCCAGGGTTCACTGGGCTGGAACCTGCATTCAGAAATATTCCAGCCACCTCACAGCATATTCCCTGGGCACACGCGGAGCATACGCTTGTGCTGGAGCATCCGAGCACATTATGAAGTCAAACATTTAGGAATGAGAAGATGGGATGCACCTGCCGATGACTCTTCCAGCAATGTCCCAGCTACATCTGCTACACTGGTTAAAGTCCCAGCAATTTGCTATCAGACGACGGATTCAAGCAGTTTAAAGAGTCGAGGGAGATGTATGGAGACAAGCTGTGACTTTGCTGGCTGTATTCATCACTCCTAATTGCTGAGCAAATGATGAGTGGAAAAATCTTCTCAATATTCATTCCCTCCTGTGTGCAACTGGTGACTAAAGTTACAGATTTTATTTGCTGAGGGAAGGGGAGGTAGTGAGAGGTGTAGACCTACATTTCAGGAAACATTGAGGCTGGAATATCATTACAGTCTGTTGTCAATGCTGAAAATGCAGCACTAACGCTCACAGTCGAGCCAGAGCTGGTTTTGGACCAGTCACGTCCCTTCTCAGTAAGAGCACAGAAAAGGCTTCCCAGACTGAAATAATTCTTTCATAAATACCAAAAAGTTCCCACATTTTGCAGCTTGTATTAAGATGTGGATTAATATAATTGCCTTGCCGCTAATCTCAGTGCTTGCATGCTTCATGAGACACCTGACAAGCTTTTCAATTAGAGATATTACATTAAGTTACTCGAGTCCCAGAGTTTGCTTTATCCTTGACACTGCTTCTTCCATTTAACCACGTTTATGAGGGGAAACTGGCTGTGAATCCACAATGTTCCCATGCTGGCAGTACAGAATCATAGAAGGGTTTGGGTTGGAAGGCACCTCAAAGCCCACCCAGTCCTGCCCCCGTGGAACACCTCCCACTGGATCAGGGGCTCCAAGCCCCATCCAACCTGCCCTTGAACCCCTCCAGGGATGGGGCAGCCACCACTGCTCTGGGCAACCTGGGCCAGGGCCTCCCCACCCTCACAGCAAAACATTTATTCCTAAAATCTCATCTCAATCTCCCCTCTTTCAGCTGTTGTGACTCTCGCATGTCTTCACCACGCAGACCAAATCAGCCATGACGGCTTGAACTGGGTCTTCAGCCAGACCAGACCAACAATGTTCATACGGAGCTGCAGAACAGACACCTGTTATTGCATTAAGTAAACAAGCACTTGAAAATAAAACCTCACTCACATTAAAATCACATAAAAAGGAACATTACAGCAGATCCTTTTTGAATCACCAGTGAAGGTCTTAATCTCTGCCCACCAGGGTTGTTACTGCAAGAACAAGAACCAGCGTTGCCATCACGGGTAAGGCAAGGAAAGCTTTTAGGAGTGTCATACCTAATGTATGAAGAGAGGAAAGACTCATAGCACCTGAAGATGTTTCTGCCAGAAATTAAATGGAGTAATTAGAAGCCACTACAAGCCATGTCTGGCTCTTTCCATAGCCCAGCGGGTTTGACTGGTGGCTCTCGGGAGCCCCTGCTTCCACCCTGGCACCCAAGGGCACCGACTACCCCTGCAAGCCAGCGACTCAGCATAAACCCACCCAGACAGCACCCAGTCTCCAAATTCAAAGCATGAATGCAGTTTGAGATTGACATCAAGTCACATTTAAATTAATCAGCTCTAATTATCACAAAAATTATTCTAAAATTGCATGCAACGATTTAAAAACCAAACCACAAGTCTACGCTCTCGGCTGCCGAGTCTGTGAGCACCTTAGGAAGATTATTACCAGTACCACTTTCTCCTGATCATCTCTTCACTAACCACAGGACCTTCTAGGCTTGTTATTGGTTAATATTAATAGTGAAATTTTGTGTTAATTGAGCAAGCAAAAGACAAATGAAATTAGTCTTGTAGAAGAGAAAATGATTCACAATGCCTCCACTGAGGAAGCCTTCTTCATGGCTGCATCCATTACCTTAGGTATAATTTTATTTAGCAACTCATCCTAGGAAACATGAACTCCACTGACGCCACAAACACCTCCTGAATCCAGCTGAAAACCTGCCTGGATTTGTCATGTGGACTCTGGAATGTCATTTCGGGTACAGCTCCAGTAATTCAACGATATTTTCCTTTCCTTTTCATGCTTCAGAAGCAACAGCCCATGGATTTTTCCCACATTCCTGCTGCAAGATCAAGCACATGTGAAGAGCAGAGGAGGCTTCAGCCATTCCGATTTCATGGCACGATGAGACAGGGAAAGAGCTAATGTAAAGGAGCAAGGAAAGCGATACAGCAGAGATCTGACTAAACTACAATGTGAGCTACGTAGGCTCTACTCCTTGGCTTCCCGTTGTCCTCTTCCACCAGGCAGGATGAATCTGCACCTCCACTGCCCCTTCTACTCGTCCTTTACTGGCGCGTGACTGATGAGGGATCAGGTCTATCGCTTGCACTAGGTGATGAACTGCCATTAAGGCAAAAAAAATAATGTATTCATAAATCACTCATCGTGGGAAATAAGAGCACAGCAGAGGTACTGGAGAGTTCACCTTGCAGGAAATCTGAGTTAAGCAGCTGATCAAGAGTAATCAGGTAACGGCGACCTCGTGTGCGGGAAGGTGCTGCTGTGCAGAACACATGGCCAGCTGGACACAGGGCAGAGCTGTTCCCAAAATACTCTGCTTCTAGGCAAAGTACAGCCAGTGACACCCTGGGAGCAGCTCATCCGGTCACTGTCCCTCACGTAGTCAGTTCCCAGGTCAGGTGCAATAGGGCTTTTGGCAGATGCCAGATCACAGAATCACAGAATCACCAGGTTGGAAGAGACCCATCGGATCATCAAGTCCAACCATTCCCATCAAACACTAAACCATGTCCCTCAGCACCTCGTCTACTCGTGCCTTAAACACCTCCAGGGAAGGCGAATCAACCACCTGCCTGGGCAGCATATTCCAATGCCTGATGACCCTTTCCGTGAAAAACTTCCTCCTAATGTCTAGCCTAAATCTCCCCTGGTGGAGCTTGNGGCTTGCCCGCCCATCTCTGCTTACAGCCAAACTCGTTCCCCGTGTGGGTGCCCACATCCATGTGCACATGTGCGTGCAAAAACCACCTCTGATAATAAGATAAACTCTTTGCAACACCTCAGCAGCCAGCTCCAATGCTCCTTCTCCAAGGTTGCCCAGCAGCTGAGCCTGTGTTTGTGCCTGAGGCTGCCCTGACCCAGGTCCTTGATCTTAGCCTTGTTGGACATCATGAGGTTCACACTGCTCCACCTCTCCAGCCTGTCCAGGTCCCTCTGGATCCATCCATCTCCAGCGTGTCGACCACACGACATGCCTTTGCGTCATCCACAAAATTCCTGTGGGTACGCTCAATCCCACTGTCCTTGTCTCATGTTCATGCTCATGTTCATCTCTCAGCTTTTTGCTGATTTCTGCGGGGACATTGCTGTGATCTGTAGATCCAGAGCCTTCCTCTGGGTCAGAGAACCTCAAGCCACCTAGATCAGCAGGGCAAGGAGCACCGGGGCAGCTCCTCCGATCCGGGAGAAGGCACAAGCTCTGCCCTTGACACATCCATCTCCACCTTTCCAGGGGAGGAGGGGGAGGAATCCCAGCTGGAAGGATTTTGTTGATTTTACTATTTTTTGGGTGACCTTTGCAAAGTGCTCTATTCGCTTCATATTTTTACAGAGCAATTAAATGGGAGGAAACATGAGTCTTTCACAGCTCACTGACCTCAGGAACTGTCTCCCAGCTGAGCTGTCAGGAGACACATCGCTCTCACTGGCCTATTCTGCTCTGTTTAAAGAGCCTATTTGATAGTTTCTTACATTTCACATGGATCCAGGTCAAAGCTGGTTGTTTCTTCATTTCCAGATTGCACCGGTCACTTATTCTCCATAAATAAATTCACCTTTGAGGTTTTTATTCAGAGCATTTAAACCTAAGACAGCTGATAACAATGTGATGCTCTGAGGGCTGGAGTATTCTTATAAGCTCAAGAAAAATGTCTCGACTTGGAGCCCTGTCCTCATCCTCCTGCTGTGCTACAGGAGTGGCAGGTGACCACACTTCAGTCTTATCTCCTCCTTTAGATGAACAGAGACATCCCTAGGCAGAGCTCTGACGATTACATGGGGATCACCAGCCAAACTCTCCCTTTGTAACCAGGAAAGCCAGGAAAATCTATAATTTTATAATGAAAAATTACTTGGGCTTGTGTTTTTATAGATGAGATTTCAGGTATAAGCTGCATTTGCCTGGGAACGCTTTCAGACCTTTCAAAAACTAGAATAAATGGCGACTGATGTTCCCTGAGAGTCACAGCTGATCTTGAGCCAGGATCACAGAACAATGGAACCATTTGGGGTGGAAGGGACCTTAGAGCCCATCCAGTCCCACCCCTGCCATGGGCAGGGACACCTCCCACTGCATCAGGGGCTCCAAGCCCCATCCAACCTGGCCTTGAACCCCTCCAGGGATGGGGCAGCCACCACTGCTCTGGGCAAGATGGACCAGGGCCTCTCCACCCTCATTTTGAAGAATTTCTTCGTAAATCTTCCCGCTCCCAATTTAAAGCTGCTCCCCCTCGTCCTGTCACTCCGTGACCCTGTAAATGTATGGAAGAAGAAGTCTCATCATCCCAACACCACAGGTCTGTGAAGTTACTGACAGCCCCCTTGCTCTGAAATCTCCACTATACATTAAATTCGTAAGAAAAACCATCCATATCCTGAAGACAGAAAATCACTGGTCTGCTCCAAGCTGGCAAAAGCCAAACTACAGTTGACAGATCACCGCTCATTTAACCCTCATATTCATAAAAAAAAAAAGAGAAAAGGCTTTCAACCTTAAAAATTAGATTTAAGAGGTGAGTTCCCCTCTCGCAGCTCTACGAGATATTCACAGCAAAATCAGCAAAGCTTGCAAGCAGCAGCTTTTACATCTCTTATTGGATTTTATGTAAGTACTGTACGGTTTCTCAGATTTTCTTTGGCTGAAGGAGGATTCTTTTCAAGCCAGCGCTCTCAGGTTTAGTTAAAATACCCTCCTAGTTGAGTCCACTGAACTGAATCCTTTATCTCCTGTGTGACTTCTGCTCATCTGGGTCCAAGCTGAACATTCAGAGCAAACACCCAGTGGTCATGGTACTTCATCTCCTTCTGGGATTTGAGACTTGACATTTCCACTGGAACTAAGTGCCTAAGTTTTTCATAAAGTCCATCTGCTCTGACCCCCTCAAACCACTTCTCCAGAGGTGGACAACCCTCCACCCAAAGAGAACGAAGACCTCTGTGCTGGTAGCAGTTTCACACAAGGCACGCAAAGCTCTTCAGGCGCAAGTGCCTCTCTGTTGAGTTTCTTGGTTGCCTTAGTTTTCGTTGTGATCAACAAAACATGTCAAGTCCCTTGACAACAATCTAATCTTGTTCCCGGATGCATCAACTCAAGCACTCTCTCTTTTGCAGAAGAATGTTTCCTCCCAGAAAAACCAATTTTATTTCAGCCGCCGTATCAAGCTGCTGCCTCTGATATTGGCGCTGAGCTTCTCAGGAACTTTCTCAGCTAGAACATTTCTGCTCTGGCAGATCGTATCAGAGCAGTGGGAAAATACGCTGCCTATATGCCTATGCCTTGGTATTATGAATAAAGAGAGATATGGAGCGAGAAAGAGAAAACACCAGATAGAGGAACAAACAAACAGCACATATAGCAATGAACTGTGTGTTTCGTGGAAGGGGCAGATAAAGAAGGGTCTCCTGACACCACAGCGGCCGGGGCACAACCTCATGGTCCACACTCCTTCCTCGCTTCCCCACCTTGAGTTAGTAATGAATTTTCCAGACAGTGACGTGTCTGCTTTCTGGAGAATGCGACAGTCGGACAGAGGGAATGGGGTGTTCATGGTAAGGAGAGAGGGGCAGGAGGCTGAGTGAAATGCAGAAACGACTTCAGAACCTAAGGGGAGGGAGGCGAGCAGCAGAAATTCCTGTCTGTTAAACACAATCAATGGGCTGTTGGTATCAATCACTGATGGGCTCTGCGCGTTGACTGATGATTCCCCTCTGTCTGCGGCAAAGATAAATGGGAACGAGCAGAGAAAGGCTCGGCCACCGCACGGGAGGCAAAGGAGGGCTCCTCTAGCCAGGATAAATGAAAGCACCGCAGCGCTGAGATGGCTCATGAGATTGAGACGTCATTTATTAGATACTTTCTTAATTAATTTCTTTGAAAATAATATAGGTGATTGCTGGAAAGAGACTATTTGTCAAAACCAGCCTCCTATTGCGGGAACATACCTTCTGCTGTGAGAGCTCCAAATTGAGCATTTCCTGAGGTCCGGGAACGACTTCGATCAACCTAGCAGCAGATCCAGGCTCCCCAACAGCCCCATCCTGGCATCTTCCCCAGGAGCAGTCGTGGTCCAGGCTGAAACCCTGTGATTTGCATAAGAATTCCCACAGCAGGAGAACACAGTGTATTCCAGATTGAGATACCTAAATCTGACTGATCAGTAATACATCATTTTGTACTCAAAAATATACTTCCATCGGTGCATGTTTGAACCTGGAGGTATCAGTCAATGCATCTGCTTGTTTAAGGAAAAGAAAACATAAACCACTCAAAACAAGAACACACTCAAAAAAATGAAAGAGACTTCCAGAGGTCTTTGCTTCCCCAATAACGCAAAAAAAAGATTTCCTCCTCTCCATCCTTAATCCACACCCTGTGATTTATCTGAGTTTATAGTGACAGCTGGGAATCCCATCAGAGTTGCGTACACATCAAACAAATCAGAACTGTGAGTAAGAGATGTTTTCTTGCTTTAAGTCTGTTGTAGGATCCTGGTTCAAACCCTATTTCTTTCAGGCCGAATAAATTCCTAACACTAGAGCCCCAGGGACTCCAACCCCATCGTTTTGTGGCTGCCCCATCCCTGGAGGGGCTCAAAGCCAGGTTGGATGGCGCTTTGAGGCACCTCATCCAGTGGGAGGTGTCCCTGCCCATGGCAGGGGTGGAACTGGGTGGGCTTTGAGGTCCTTTCCAACCCAAACCAGCCTATGATTTCCCCGTGCAGCTTAATACAAGAGCGTGGATCTCAGAATCAGATTAACCGACGTGTCCTGGCTCAGGTTCTTGGCAACTCCTGCCTCCAGGATTTAGGTGCTCACTTAGCACAAGTAAGAGCTAATTTCTCTGCTTCAGATTTAAAGCCTTCAATAATTTCTTGAAGGTGAATTCCTGACCTTTTCTGTCTAAAGCAAAATAGTAACCCATTTTCTCCTGGAGACAAACAGCTGCGATGGGATGGTGGCGCCTGTTAAACAGGGCTTGGAATGAGCTCAGCTGGTGTTTGAAGGACATAAAATTTAGACTTTATCCCCTTGTCACTGCAAAACCTCTTTGTGACTCTAACTTGGTCACTCGAGGCCGTGCTTCCTCCCCAGGGATGACATCCCTCTGAAAGGCTTCAAGGCTAAATTCCCCATAACAGACACAAAGGATGTCTACAAGGTGGCTAAATCTAAGAACAATGGAGCCTGGATAAGAATTTAGATTTCACCCCGATGCAATGCCTGCAGTTCAAATTAATGGCTAGAAAGAAAAGAATTAGAGGCCTACAGTGAATAAAACAAACAAGTCTAGGATAATTCTTCCTAATCACTTCAGAGTGAGCAAGTGCATCTCCACTGAAATGAGGAGGCTGGCTGGCCCTTGCTGCCACCGGTCACCAGCACGACTGCCTCTGGGGACACGCAGCACGAGAGGGAAGGTGGATGGACCGATGGGAGGGGAAAGGCTCTGTCTCACAGCTCCCCTTCCTAAAAGAATCTACTATTTGCTAAATAACATTTAGTTTGCCCCAAAGCAGAACTGGAAAAGAGTTAGAATCACAGAATCATAGAATCACCAGGTTGGAAGAGACCCATCGGATCATTGAGTCCAACCATTTCTATCAAACACTAAACCATGTCCCTCAGGACCTCGTCTACCCGCACCTTAAATTACCAGCATCTGTATCAACAGAGGGAGATGTGGGGATGGAACAGAGCCACGAGAGTTCCCATTAGTGGGAACAGCAGGAGGCTGTGCCAGGGGTGACAGTAGGAAAAGATTCTTCCCCCAGAGGGTGGTGGAGCCCTGGAACAGCTCCCAGGGAAGTAGTCACAGCTCCAAACCTGACAATATTCCAGCAGCGTTTGGCCAACACCCTCAGCCCCACGGGGTGAATGTTGGGGTGTCCTGTGCAGGGACAGGATGATCCTCGTGAGTCCCTTCCTACTTGGGGCTTTCTATGACTCTACTCCAGCTTGGTTGCACTGCAGCTCACCGAGCAGAGACAACCCTGCTGAGAGCCCACTCCTAGCAAGCAAAAACCCCTTAGAATCCCTCTCTCAGAATCCCTGTTTCTCCTACCCCGCCACCCAGCCACCTCCTCTCCCACAATGACCACACGCTGGTTTGTGGGTCAAGCGTTGCGACTGCAGCCCATTACCCTAGTGAATCACATTCCCAGACCTTCAGAAACCGTGTCGCCTCTGGGGGTGCCACATGAGGATGACTGACATTTAACAATTTTCTCTCAGAGGAAAATTGCCTGTTCCTCCCCAGAATGAACCTGCAATTTTTTCAAAGCTGAGGCCACACAGTTCAGATGTCTCGATTCAAAAGCGAGGACAAAATTGTTTACTTGGCAGTGGAGACGCTGAGCGCGGCAGAAGATGCCCTGATGACAGGCTGTCCCTTTTGCAACAGAGGTTATAACTTGTTTTTAATCAGTGTTTGCCCTCTTTTCTTTTCTGGTTTCATTTTTAGCTGCTCAAGGCAAAAGCTAAAGTCAATTTACTGTACATATAGATTACCTGCTGCTTCAGTGCTGCACAGGGTAACTGATGGGAAAGGTCTCGGGCAGCGATGAAAGGAGATGGTGAGGAGGGTTGCGAGTAACAGCAGCTCGCACCGGGTTAGAGAGTAGCCACGAGAGCTGGGTCTGACACATTTGGCACCTGAAAGACCTGTGGCAAGTGTTGCACACCAGTTTTTCTGCATTAAGATGAAGTCTGGGACTCGAGCAAGGCTCCTCACGTGAGTAACGGGAAACTGCGGGGAGCTGGGGGCAGGGACTCGCCTTACTCTCTCCCTCTACAAACCTTCGCCAAGCTGTGTGAGTCTTTCAATGCACTTTGAGTGAAAAAAGCTTCAGAATCTGGTTTTGAACCTGCCATGTCTTTGTTCGAACTGACAGCAGGATCCTGTTTTGTGGGCTCTGGAGGTACCCCCCAAATTCCTGACTTGTTCCACGTGCCTCCAAAGAATTCCCCTCCCCATGCACCTGGTGTTTCCTTGGAATAGGGCAACTGCTGCGGCCACACAGATCTCTGGTTGATTACCAAGAACCTATGTTAGCAGGTAGTAATCTACAAGATCCTGATTAACCAGATGCTGCACTTAATTCCTGGTTGGTGCTGGGTGAGAGCGAGCACATTCACCAGCAGACTGACCTTCACTGGGACCTCTGAAACAGCTGAACATCATGTTCTCCTGTGGCCTCTTCTCCGTATGGGCAGCAGTGGGGGAAGAACCTTTGCTTGCCTGCATCCAGCTCCTTTGCAAGAGGCACGGCAGAGCCGCAGAGATGCCTGCGTGCTCTGAGATTTCACGCTACAGCACTGCTGCTGGGTTTGCTGTAGGCAGCCTGCTGTTCCCAGCAAAGGCTGACATGCCAGAGAGAGGTTCGCACAGGTCTGGAGGTAAAAGAAGGGGCTCTGAACTCCCTGTGAGCTGCCTATAGTAAAAAGCTTTCAGAGTGGCAGGGGAAAAAAAAGAAAAAAAGGAATAAACATGAACTCAATGCTCCTTTGTTGAATTCTCACACTTCTGCAATGGATTTCAGCCTTCCTCAGACTGCAGCTCACTGAACACTTTCCAGCAGAAGTGCTGGGGACTGGATTTCAGCCTCCAGGCTTGCCTTCCCCACATCCCCTCTGCCTCCTTGGTCCCAGGAACCCCAGGGACCCGACAACTGCTCTGCCGTGGCTCTCCCACTCAGTACATGAGCTTTGCATAAGGCTGCACGGGGTCTGAGGCTGGGGGGTGCTCCCCAGGGCTCTGCAGTGCAGCTGAGCTCTCCTGTTCCGAGCTGTGCCAGGTGATCATCGGGGACGCACAGAGGGTGGAGGAGGCCAAGGGGACCCTGGAACAGGCTGCGGCTGCTCCGCCCAGGCTGATCTCTAACCCAAGTTAATAGGGAGCCAGAGGACTGGAGTGAGCAGGAGGGCAACGTGCCCATGTTTCTTACGCATGGCAAGAAGCCAGGGAACAGGCTCCCATTCCTCCTGCTGCCTGGAGAATGGCCCCACGGGAGCCAACAGAGCAGCTATTTGTACCGGACCAGGTGGGAGGTGATGAAGGTATTTCAGAGCCGTGTGTGCGAAGAACGGCAGCAAATTCCCTCATCTTTTCCAATTTCTCCTGCAAGTCATTCCTGTGACATTGCCCTCTCCTTGCCAACAGCCCCTGCACACCTGCCGATGAGCTCCACAGCTCTGCTCCCCGGTGCAGTACAAGAACCTTCGCTGAACAACCACTATATATATCTCCATTTTCTTATTATCCTTTCATTTTTTAACAATTGTCTATGTTTTACGATGACAGAACACTGGGTTGGAAGGTATCTTTACAACTTACTCAGTCCAACCCCCCTGCAGGGGCAGGGACATCTTCACTGGAGGAGGTTGTTCTCAGCCTGCTTTGCCCCAGTTACACAGCAGCGACTCTCCCTGCACAACGCAGACTCCCCAGAACTACCCAGCAGCTGCTGCGAGCCTCACAAGCATCTGCAGAGTTTTAATTTTAACATTTAAATCACCTCAGTCAATGGGAATTTCCTTTCTTTCCCTCTCTCACCAGTACCACCCCCACCCCGCTTTTTTAATTAAGTTCGTAGTGCTGGAGCCTCAGCAGACATGAGCGGCAGCAAAGCCCGAGGAATGGAGCCAGTCTGCACCCGTAATGAATTTGGCCCCATAAAGCGAATCAGGTGCTTCAGCATCCCACCTGTGGCAAAGCAGTAAGGAGGAGGATGAAGTAGCACCTCAGCTGAATTCACAGTTCTTCAGCTTTATTCACAACCTTCTGCTCTTCCATTCCTCTCTGAAGCACAGGCAAACGCGTCCCAGCTCGTGTCCCAGCACCCCCTTGCCCCCCAACCTCTGTCCAGCTCACGCCTCTCTCAGCCATCAGTCCCCACAGTCCTCAGGGCTGGAAGGAGCTGGTGGGAGGGGCTAATCCTGGGATTCGGCTTGTGAGATGTTGCACTGCCATCTTCAGACAGGAGGGCAGACACCGCCAGTGGGATATTCCAAGCGCAAACAGGAGGGGAAAGAAGAAACAAAAGCGAAAACCCACCCGAATCTACATCTCTGCGGAGGGAACAGGCAACCTGAGGCTAGGAAAGCAGTCGGAGTAGCTCGTCACGTTTCTGACATCTACAGATCTCAACGCATGCGGCAGGGAGCGACTGATTAACCTCGGCACAGCTCTAGGAAGACAGAGACTCCTCACTCCGTGCTAAAGCTTGGAGATTATGGGATTCAACTGTATTAAACAGCTAAGAGGGTTTATGAGAAGCAAAATCAGATTCTCTCTCTTCTCTGATTCGGCATGCTGCGCTGGAATGTTGCAATGCACATTTTAGCACCTTCCTTCTGTCCCTCCCTTCCAGCGAGCTCACTAGCAGTGTTTTATCCCAATGGCTTATTCCGTAGCAGCAAATAACCCAGGCCAGAGGGCTCTGCCCACCCAGCCTCCCTCCCCATCATCCACACCACGTCTGGAGCAGCCTCTCCTTTCTCCTGGACCAGGCTTTGGTGTTTTCTGGGGAGATAAGTGATGTCAGGGACCAAAAAAGGAATTCTGAGAGCTGGGGGTACTCAGACAAATGCTTGGGTCTACATCCCATTTAATTCAGTAACGTGTTAGCAACAACCAAGGTATCAGCGGCTTCACCTCGCAGAAAATAGTGCACAGAGCATCTCAGGGCATTAATCAGGTGGGGTTTGGTGCTAAGATGGTTTCAAACATCACCCTCTGAAACTCAGGGCCTTTAAGAGGTGTTTTTCTACTAACACTGCCTATTTTTAGTAGTTTCAGTAATTGTGGCCTGCTTGCACATGTCACTGCTGGCGTAAGTTTCTTTGCAGCAGAGGAGAGAGCAGCCCAGCCTGCATGGCAGAGCTTCGGAGAAGAAAAAGCAAAGGGACTTCAGGATTTCACTGAGATACTAACACTTATCCTACATGGCTTCCACTGAGGAATCTATCCTGTAAAGCCTCCAAGCAAATCTGCACACTACAAGATGCATCTGAAGGCAGTGGATTTAGTGGGATTTCTCCAATAGCTACAAGAAGTGGAGTGGTTGTCCAGCAGCAAAGCCACAAAAATGCTGGATCCTCCTGGAAAGGGATTTGCCTCGCCTGGCTTTGGGCATTTAAGAGTTCAATTTTTAAGGCTGAGCTTGTTAACGTGCTTCTCCCTGTAGTTAATGGAGAGAAATAAGGACGGCTAGAGGGCAATTCTTCTGACCTGTTGTTAACACTTGTCTTAACATGAGAGGAACAGCTCTCTGGAGACGCCTGTCTTGCCTAGGATGACGAGTTCAAGCTCTCGAGTCCAACTTGTCAACAAATTCCATCTGAAGGGCTGGATGGATGGAAGCCAGGGAACAGCAGGAGGCTGTGCCAGGGGAGGGCTGAGCTGGATAACAGGAAAAAGTTCTTCCCCCAGAGGGTGGTGGAGCCCTGGAACAGCTCCCAGGGAAGCCTGAGAATATTGCAGCAGCGTCTGGCCAATGCCCTCAGCAAAATGGTGTGAATGTTGGGGTGTCCTGTGCAGGGACAAGAGCTGGACTCGGTGATACTTGTGGGTCCTTTCCAACTCCCGTCATTCTGTGATTCTTCATGAGCCTGGTACTCAGTACATTGCCTGGCTCTGTGCCCCATATGCAGAGCTCACTTGACCCTCCCAGCCTCTCCGAGCCATCAGAAACCACCCACCCCTTTGTCAGGCTGGTTGCCTAATGATTCAGAGAGATGAAGCTGTTTTGGATGAAAAGCTTGCGCCGGAAAGAGATGTTTTGGCAGAGTGGGACAGCAGCACCCCTAGTCAGATCAGCTCAGACTCACACAGGGACAACCTCGGGAATTACTGAGAGCTCAGACTGGGAAACTTGCCCAGCATGGGCCAGGCAATCAACTGCGGGTCTAAGGCTTGACCCTCTTCTACCCTGACAGCAAACCCAGAACTCTGGTAGCACAGAGCCACCCACAAAAAGCTTCCAGACAGCACCGAAGCCAATTTGCTGAATTCCCAGTTCATTACACAGCCAGAAACCAGATCTTCAAGTTACAAATAACAACGCCCCTCAACCTCTGAGCCAGTTCCAAGACCCAGACCTACTCCTTCAAAAGTTATTGGCAAATAACTTCCTTTTTAATTAAAACAAACTCCTCACAGCTGAAGCTGTTATTGATCCATCGTGTGCACCCATCCCGTCGGCAGGGCTCTCACCCCACCCTCAGCCTCAACAAACAGGGAAAGGTTGCTCACTGCGCGGGTGAAATGGATATAAAACCATCCCAGCAATGAAGAAGCAAGGCCAGATATTAGACTGAATAAACAACTCACCTCCCCAACCCATCTTCATTCTGCCACCATGGCAACTTTTAACAGCCTTAATTGCTTCCTATTTTAACACTTGAGGAAGAAAACCTTTGTGATCTTGTATCGCTTTACTGTTAACATCCCTTAAAACAGAAATAAAATGCAGACAAGCACAATTTTCTGTGCGTGTATATTTGCAGCTTGCATTTTACCTGCAATTGCTGTGTATAAATCTCTGTTCCTCTCAGAAGGCTGCAAGAAATACCCAAATGCCTGCCTGCTCGTGGCTCTGCCCTCCACGGGCTCTCTTGTTACAGGTCAAATTGGAACAAACATCTCCAGATTGCACAGAAGCCAGCAAGGAACAGCCAACACCGAACATTCTCTCTCTTGGCACAGTTTGTCTCCTGGAAATTCAACTGAGGAGACCTGCTCCGAGGTGCAAAGACACACACCCACGTGTTCATTCCCAGACAGGGAGAAACACAACACAGCATTCGTCACCAATTTCGTCCTACTCATCGTGGTGGAATCATCAATGGGTTGTGACCAAATCCTTCCTGCTTCCACTTGCAGCTGTGATCTAGAGGGCCAAACGGGGGTGGTTTGCCCTGGGGCCATGGCCATATGGGGGCAAACTGGTCATATCTCATCCCACCTAACAGATCACAGAATGGTTTGGGTTGGAAGGGACCTCAAAGCCCATCCATATCCATCTACTGCCATGAGTAGAGACACCTCCCACTTGATCCCACTGGATCAGGTTGCTCCAAGCCCCATCCAACCTGGCCTTGAACCCCTCCAGGGATGGGGCAGCCACCACTGCTCTGGGCGACCTGGGCCAGGGCCTCCCCACTCTCATTAGGAAGAATTTCTTCCTAATGTCTAATCTAAATCTTCCCCCTCCCAATTTAAAGCCATTCCCCCTCGTTCTATCACTCCAGACTGTTGTTCTATCACTCCATACTGTTGTAAGAAGTCCCTCTCCGGCTTTCCTGAAGGCCCTTCCAGTACTGGAAGCTGCTCCAAGGTGTCCCTGCAGCCGTCTCTTTTCCAGGCTGAACAACCTGAATTCTCTCAGACAGCCTGGTTGAAACATCAGGGTGTCTGTAGGGGCAGTTGAGGGGTGCAAGCTCACAGCCTTGAGTTGCTGTAACACGGTGGGATGGGGTTACAATCATCACCACCACAACAGTTCAGCTGGGAAGTCCATGCACTTGATATAAAATCGGTTCAAGGTGACCTGAAGGTCAAATTCATCCCTGTGGCACCTCCCCTGCCACGAAACAATGACTCTCAGGCTGGAGCAGACCTCTCTCTCTCTCCTCCTTTTCCTTGACAGCAGCTCATTTCAGAATCGCGGCAAAGCACTTGTCTCTTCCCCGAGAACCTGGAGCAATGAAGCCAGTGACCCCCTTGCTGCAAAACCCTCACCTGCATGAATAACAATAAAAATATACAATATTTTACTATCTGCTCCCTATTCATTAGGACTTAGTGAATATAATAAAGCAGCTAGTGGACTAGCCACTTGCGCAGCTCTCAGCTCATGCTGAAAAATATAATTATATTGCAGTGAGGTTTGTAAACAGCCCCAGCCTTGTTTATCATAAGCTTCTCTTTAAAATCCAATCAGATTAATTTTATATGCAACTTAAATTGCTGCTGCTAATTTTAGGTAAGGTGCTCGAGAGATTTGTTTTTACTGCCTACATGAAATAAATACAGAAAGACTCATTTCAGGAAGGTCCTGGCCCCTACTGTGAAGGCTCAGAGGTCCCCGTTCCCAGCACAGAGCCACAGCCAGTACCTGAGTCTGCTCCCCATTTCCCATTAGGGGCATGGAGATGATCTTAGGCTGGAGCACCTCCTGTACGGGGACAGACTGAGAGTTGGGTTTGTTCAGCTTGGAGAAGAGAAGGCTCCAGGAAGACCTTAGAGCACCTTCCAGTGCTGAAAGGGGCTCCAGGAAAGTTGGGGAGGGGCTCGTGATGAGGGAGTACAGGGAGAGGATGGAGGAGGAGTGGTTTCCAGCTGAAAGAGGAGAGATTTAGGTGAGGTATCAGGAACAAATGTTTTGCTGTGAGGGTGGAGAGGCCCTGGCCCAGGTTGCCTAGAGCAGTGGTGGCTGCCCCATCCCTGGAGGGGTTCAAGGACAGGCTGCGTGGGGTTTGGAGCCCCTGATCTCGTGGGAGGTGTCCCTGCCCATGGCAGGGGTGGGACTGGATGGGCTTCGAGGTCCCTTCCAACCCAAACCATTCCATGACTCTGATCCTCTGTGAGGCTCTGTTTGGTGCAGTGCTCCTAAAGGTCAATCTCCAGCTGTGGTTGCTGACCCAGGCTCATATCTCTACACTTCCCCAAGGAGATCACTGCCTCAGCAAGGCTGATGATACAGATGGGGAAGCAGCAGAGGAGCACGAGGAAAGAGTCAAATCCTCGCGGCTCACAGTGGCAGCATGAAGGTAGTGCCACAAAATAATTTTGCCTGAGGTCAGAGCAGAGGGAATCCTGTGTTCCCTACGCTTTGGGTCTGTACCTGAGCCACAAGCTCTTGCTTCTTTGCCCTTAGAAGCTCACACCTCTGCTTTTCTCCTTAGTTTCCAGAAAGGATAGTTTTGTACACAGATAAGATTCCTTTCAACTGGGAACTCTGTTCAATTTTCTCCTTTGCATAAGGTTGCCACTGTTTTTGCTGCAGAGTGGGAGACTCAGGTCGGACTCCAGCCCAACATTTCTGCATGCGTAGTTGATACCCAGCCCTGCTCTCTCCACTTAGTTTAGATGTGGTTCAGGATCACAGGATACAAAGACGATTACAATAAGCAAAGGGAAGGTGGACGCTGAATACACAAGTGGATTTGCATTTCTCCTTAAGCACAAGACCTTTTATTTTTTAAAAATTGAGAGGGGAGAAAAAGGAAGATTAAGTGAATTTATCAAGAAGTTGGTCAATCCTTTAATACCAGGAGGTCAGAGCCATCCCACATGGATAATCAGTTTGCTTTCAATTTCTCCTTGGTGGGTTGCTGCTTTGAAAAATCTCATTTCAAGACACAAAGAGTCAGGTCAAGGAAGTCACAGCTCCTAATTATGTGAAATGAACTGGGACAGAGTGAGTTTGAAGCAATCTTGGCCGTAAGCATCTGTGGGAAATTTTTCCAAAGCTACCTTTAAAGCAGGGATTGGATTGTACCTAACCTCAGGGATGGCTGCGGGATGAAATGGAGACTCCTTCTTTCCCTCCACCCACTGGGGGCAAAACTGCTCCAGCCCTAATATGTCTGTGACAGAGAAGCAGAAATTAAAGGACCTTGTTCTGTAGTACCATATAAAACAGACTCCCATGGGGCAACATTTCCCTGATTTTATGTCTCATCTGCTCTCCTCATCACCAGACCCATCCTCATTGCTCTCTCCAACTACCTGAAAGGAGGTTGTGGAGAGGAGGGAGCAGGGCTCTTCTCCCAAGGGACAGGGGACAGGACGAGGGGGAATGGCCTCCAGCTCCGCCAGGGGAGATTTAAGCTAGAGATTAGGAGGAAGTTTTTTATGGAAAGGGTCATTAGGCATTGGAATATGCTGCCCAGGGAGGTGGTTGATTCGCCTTCCCTGAAGGTGTTTAAGTTACGAGTAGACGAGGTCCTGAGGGACATGGGTTAGTGTTTGGTGGGAATGGTTGGACTCGATGATCCGATGGGTCTCTTCCAACCCGGTGATTCTGTGATTCTGTGATTCTATGATGAATCTGATAGAGAGAGAGAGAGAGGAGAGAACCTGGCAGCAGGTGGATTTCTCCGAGCAGACACTGGTCCAGCAGGTCAGATCTCAGGCTCTGCACATCCTGCTATGACAACTCCTCTAACAAAGTGGTGCCAGGCTCAGAGCACTTGGAGACTGCCGCCTCTCTTGGATGCTTCTTCTCATCTCCGAACTCCAAGAGCTTTCTGTGTCTCCACTGATTGCTGCAGAGCTCAAGCAAAGCACAGGTCAGGGGCCTCTGTGTGTTCAGAACACACAGCTATGCTTTTCCCAATCAAGAAATAAGTGCAGACATAAATGTTTTAAACAACTGTGATCATCTGTTCTTATTTTACAGCACACTCACGTGTATACGTACACAGACAGTGTTCCTCTGCAGTTGCTTAGGCCAGAAATGCTAACTCTTCATCTTGCTTTAATTTTGAACTCCAAAAATCAAGAAAACACCCTAAAGCGATTTAAAACAAAACCTGACAACGCCACAAAAACAACCAGCCTTTTTTCCCAACCAGTATCCAATCTTTTCTCCATCAAGTAGAGCATCCTAGAGAAGGGAAGCACTCACAAACAATGTGTAGGCAAGCTTTTAAGCACCTAAAAAATTTAAATGAATTAAAGGTGTAAATGTAAAGCAGTTGCTCAAACTGCATTAAGGCCCCTCATAGGCACTTTCCTGTTCAGAATTAGAACAGCACTAATTTGATTTAGTGTAATTGATGCTGAATCTGCAGATACACTGAATTAAACCGCTCTGAATAGCTGGGATTCACGTTAACCTGACCCCAAAGCAGGTTTGTTCACGCCATGCAGGATGGACTTGCCTGGAGCCTTGGGTGCCCAAGCCTGAAGGCAGATTCATCTGAGCAGCGCACACAAGCAAACGTGGTTGAGGACCTAAAATCTTCAGGCAGACACAGTTGAAAGTGCTCCCTCCCCTTGCTGTTTCCCCAGGCTCTAGGTTGCACTCAGCCTGCAAATAACCTCCATTTGCTCACCAAAATTCCACATTCCCCAGCATTTCTGTTGTGCTCCCTCTCCTCCCAGCATCCCAGGCACGTTTCCCAGCTCCCAGAGCCTTCTCAGGCTGTATTGCAGTCCCTATCCTGCCCCTTCCTAAGCAAACTTCACTTAAGATCAGCAGTTTGCAGCCAAGCTGCCCAGAAGCCCCTAAGAAGGAACAAGCGGCCAAGTGGTGCCAGCAGCAGCTCTCCCCAGCTCCAAATCTCAGAAAAAGCTACCGCTGCTCCGTGCCCCAGGTTCACCCTCCACCTGACTATGGGATTTGTCTTCCCCTCCCAGGGCCGGGTGAAAAGGTCCCTCAGGGTAACACGTAGAATACCCAGAGAAGGGAAAGGGCTGCAGAGCATCAGCAGTAATGGTTAGTCTTAATAAGGAACAATGCAAGAAGTCCAGAGGGTTTGCTTTCACAGGCTTATGGGAAATACCTTGAGGTCAGGGGTGGCCACGAGGTGTAAAGACAGGCTAAAACAGATGTAAAATATATACAGGAAAGCTGGGGACAGGCTTCTTAGCAAGGTCTGTCGTGGCTGGACAAAGAGTGATGGTTGTAAACTAAGGGAAGGGAGATTTGGACTGGATATAGGGAAGAATTTTTTAACATTAAGGGTGTCGAGGCACTGGCACAGGCTGCCAGGGAGGGAGTGGAGGCTCCAGCCCTGGAAACATTCAGAGTCAGGTTGGATGAGGCTCTGAGCAACCCGATTGAGTTGAAGATGCCCCTGGCTCCTGCACGGTGATGGACTGGATGGCTTGTAAAGATGCCTTCCAACTCAAACCATTCTGTGATTTTAAAATATAATAAATAACTTAACACAGTGATAAATCACGGTGTGACAGCCACCAGCACAAGGCAGGTGTTGGATCTTATCCGGAATAATAGTGATATTAAAAGATCAAACATAATTCCCAGATTCTAGAAGGAAAAAAAACAAGTGTCATCTCCTAACACCACTACAGAGAACCCCCTGTCTGCACCAGCTCGGCATGAGCCTGTCTGTCCTGCACAGCCGAGTGGCACTGGCTCCGATCCCTCGATCACACTCGGGTGAGCAACAGAAGAGCACAAAAGTCACCACTGCACAGAGACACCCTTGTATGGGGCAGGGCCTACCCAGTCACCGTCCCCAAAGATATAAATCAACCAAAGGAGACAACACGGGGAATGCGGAGAAAGGCAAGGAAGAGAAGAAATCCAACCCCTTTGGCAGGAGCTTGCTGGGAGCTGCATTTCGGCACTGTGACAAATTGCAGTTCTGACACAAGCCCAGCAGTTCCCAGCTCGTATGACAAACGACCAAGTTAACTAAAAGCTTCACTCTCTTCTGTTCCTCTGTTGTTTTTTTTCTAAACGTTACTCGCTACAGCGGCAAAGCGTCATAAAGTTGCATTTAAATTAAAACAATCCTCCAGCCTGGGGAGCAGAAACACAACAGAACCATCCATTTCCAAGAGAAAAGGGGGCAGGAAAACCAAGTAAGATTTATGCAGTTATTCCTCTGTAATTATCCAGAAGAGAGAGAAAGCCCACGGGTCAGCAGTATCGCATTCATTATCACAACTTTAGCTTTTTAGGCTTTCATTTTGGTTTATATTTGTTGCAATCCCCTGCCTACGTTCGGATTAACAGCGATGGGCCGGGAAAATTAAAGCCTGCTGCTGGCACGGGGGTGAAATCCAGCACTTTCCACCCCTCTGCCATGCGGCCAGTGTCCACCCGCGCAGCAGCCAGAACAGGTGCCCAAGCACGTCTGTTACCTGTGGGCAGATGACCAGGCTCTAATCTGATGGAAGGAAACTAAAAATTAAATGAAAAGTAATTAAAAGAGAAGGAGCAAAAAAATAAGGAGCCCTTCAAGCTCTAATACTTTAATTTGCCTTTTCTGTAATTGCTTTATCTGTTCTGTTTTTTCAACGTTTCAAAATTTTCCTGGGTTGTTGATGCTACTTATGTTAATGGTAGGAGAAACACACTTCAGACCCCGTGCTGGGCCCATCATTCAGGCTGATGTTTAAGTGAGATCCATATCCTTCGCCTTCCCTGGAGGTGTTTAAGGCACAGGTAGACGAGGTCCTGAGGGANGTGTTTAAATGAGATCCATATCCTTCAGATTCCAGAAAGATGTAGATCTGGTCAACTGACCACAGTGTCCCACCCCTGTTCATCTGCAGGGGGATTCCTCCACCTGCCTGACAGACATGGAGATCCCAGGGGATGGTGCAACCAGGCAAGAACAGCGTGAGAGATGCCAAATCCAGGGTCTCCTTTGACCTCCCTCCTGACCCAGGGCCCACTGGATGCTGGAGCTGGCTCCAGCATCCTCACCCAGCATGATGGGACCTCCAGGTGGCCACCCACAGCCTTTGCTCATTAGCTCCCCATTTATCTCCACTGGTTTCAGAGGACTTAGTCTGTTACAGAAGAAAAGACTGTGCCCAGTACCCTAACAGGCTCAGATGGTGAATGCTTGTAGAGGTTCACTTCACACTGAATACAACAAAGATCTGAAGGAAAAATAGGAAGGGGAAATCTGTGGAGGAAAGATGTTGCTTTAAGGCAGGGAGGAACAGGCTGCCCAGGGAAGCAGCAGAGTCACCATCTCTGGATGGGTTTAAAAGACTAAGTACTCAGGGACACGGTTTAGTAGTGGGCAGGTAGGTTGGACTTGATGATCTCAAAGGTATTTTCCAACCAAACGATCCTATGATTCTATATATTTGATGAATCAAAGCACTCCAGGAGCAGCTGCAGGGATCCACACCTGGAAGAGACCTCTGCCCTTCAGCTACCACCAAAAACTAGAGGTGTTTTGGTGCTGAACTGGTCACACTTTCACAGCTGGGTCTGCAGCTGGGGCTCGGCCAGCAGCTCTTGCTGCTCTCCATCTGAAAACACACCGGTAGCCCTTCTGACTTAGAGACAATGATACGAACAAGGCAATAACTGTTTCCAGTGCCCAGGGTAGAAATAAGAAGAGTGTACCAAGACTGCAGAGAGAAAATCAGCTCAGGCACTTGACTGTTTTCTGAAGCCTGTGGACAAAGAGACACTGAGATTGGTTTTCTAGTGGCAGATGACCCAGGCTCCTACAGAGGCTGCTGGGGCAGGAGAGGGGACCAGGTACCTTCCCCGAGGGCCTCAGATCAATATGCTGCAGAGAACAAAAGGTGCTGATTGGTGGAGAGTTTTTAACAACAGTGTTTAAATCTCATTAAAAGAATTAATGGAAGCAGGTTCTTTTTATTTTAGGGGCTCAGACTTTCTAGGACACCATCACACATGCAGATGAGCTCAGGATAAAACAGGTACAGACAGGAACAGAGTTTTATGATCACTATTTTCCGCTTAATTAAAGATCCTCCTCTTGAATTACTGTAACTTAATTTGGGTGCAACCGGCACCAGTTGAGGACACAGCCTGAGCAGATTTGACAAGTGACAGCAACGTAGACCCCAGAGAGGTTGGAAAATTGACAGAAAAAGCTAAGTAAGATCATTTCTTCTAAGTCATAGCCTGTGTCCTTGTCCCTGCAGCCGGAATTCTCAAGCACGCAGCAATTAACAGTCCCCACATGTGTGAATGGGATCTTCCTTATGTTGTTTCTTTAAATCCCCAAACACCACAAAGAACTGACGTTTTACCTGAAGTTTTACAGGAAAACAACTCACAGCAGAAGCACCGAGCCTCATGGCCTGAGTGACCACGCTGACAGCAAGATTGGCTCAGGCAGCTCAGCAGTCCAATTGAGCAAAGTCCACACAAAAAGCCACAAGAAATCGATATTTTTAATATTTTTCCATCTGGAGATCAAGCTTCAAAACTTTTTTTCTAGGGCGATTAATCCCACTGTAAAATAAAGAAGCTGTATGTTCTTCTGACTATTGAAGGTGTAATTCTGAGCGCTTCAGCGGCAGCCAGTGTGACAATGGTGGAGCTGCGCTGCACTCACCCCTTGCTTCCCATCTCATAACCACGGTCAAATGATTTTTGCAGGTTTCCTTTGTTATAACTCAGATGCGACTGCCCTGCATGGTATCACGTTCTCCACCAGGAAATATGTAAGCAGAGAACACTAGAGAGTGGGTTTATTGTGGAATGGTTTGGGTAGGTAATGACCTCCAAGCTCATCCAGTCCCACCCCTGCCATGGGCAGGGACACCTCCCACTGGATCAGGGGCTCCAAGCTCCAT